>OX103979.1:8529898-8619486 GCA_944470395.2 Schistosoma turkestanicum | reverse complement strand
AGTAGTAGTAGTAGTAGTAGTATTATCGTCATCGTCATCGTCATCATCATCATCATTATTTTCTTTGTTAATAACAAATTATAGAATAAAAAGAATAACATAACTAATTTATCATAAACGTTTTAATCATTTACAACATTTCTGCTTGAAACCCTAATTGGCCAACATATATATATATAAATATATAAATATATATACATATTTTTTAGCATTGTGTAATTATGGCAAAGATTAGATTTCAACTCTTAATTTTGTTGACTTATTTATTCTATGTTGATTCCGCTAAACATCATCATCATTATTATTATTATTAATATTTTCTGTTTCTACTAGATGGATATGTTGAAGAGCAGCAATATCAACCATTTATATACCCCCACATACAAACAAACATACACACACTTAAATAAACGCATCATGTTAAGTGGCTTATTATTATTATTATTTATATTATTATCTTCCATTGGGGTTTAATAATTTTTTTTATCTTCTCTTGTAAAAATAAAAGAAAGAAAGTAAGGAAGGAAGTAAGGAAGCAGGGAATCAAGCAAGCAAGCAAGCAAGCATAAACTTTTCCTTTGCACTGATTCTAGCACGCCTTAACTTCTTTCTATCTCTTATTCTTTTTACTTATATCCTACCTATCCTACTATCTATCTATCTATCTATCCCAATTCTCATTGTCTCGGCTTTTATCACAGAAAGTTGACTTCCGGTCAACTTTTATTGTGAAAGAAACAAAAAAATAAAAACTATAATTAGGCTTTACTCTATCTACTGTGTTATGTAGATTTATAGGAATTTACTTAGCATTTATACAGATATACATATACATATATATGCATGCACCTTAAAAGATTAAATAGATGACCTAAATTTCTCTTCAATAATCATCTATCTATGTTTCATTCAATGTAACTGTTGTAATCAGTGGAGAATATTTATTGGCCTTTTTGAAAAAGAAAAAAAATATTATAAATTTATCATAATTAAATAAATAAATTTATGAAAGTCATGATTATTAATCATCGTAGAATGAAAAAGCAACAATTAGCTCTTAGCATTGGGATAACATTGCCATTATTATTATTATTATTATTATTATTATTATTATTATTATTATTAAAGAGATGATCACAGTGTATATTATTTTACTGAATGAATACTTTACTCTTAGTTTTTGACTTATTATAGTAAGTAATAAATAAATATTCTACTTCTTTCTAACTTAAACTCATCAAGGAAATCAATAGATAGATAAGAGACAAGCAAAAACATTACAAAAAATATATATATATATATATATACCCGTATATAATCTCTCTCATACATAATACATCGTAGTTATTATTATGCATGCGCGCTTCACTGCGTAAATATGTAAGCAGCAAGCAATATGGAATTTATGCTTGTATGAGTTTATTTATTTATTAAGAGAGAGAGAGAGAGAGTTTAATAAGTAAGTCATTTAGATAGAGAATAACTACTACTGATGAATTCAACGGACATAGAAAAAAAAAAGCAATCAGTAGTAAGTAATATGTAATGAAATTGTTTTCTATTTCTCTTTCTTTCAAAAACAAACAATGTGTAAAGACGGGAAAAATAAAGTCAATTTATGATTGCATTTATTATTATTCTGTTTCTTGTCTAATTCAATTAAATCCAATGATCTTTGTTGAGGCCTTACACTGACTGGTTTAATGTTTCAGTTTCTTGTCCTCTAATAATTTTTATCATTTTTATTATTTGAAGCATTATCAATAGTACTAATAGTTTATGTTATGTGGTGGAGAAAAAAATAATATACCCCTATCAAATCCTAATGTGTCTTGACTGCTTCAATCTAATTCGTATCATTTACGCATGTGTGTGTGTGTTTATGTGTTGTGTTTGTGTGTGAGTGTGTCTGTGTGAGAAAGAGAGGGAGTATATGTATGTGGACATTCGTACATTCTATTTTTTTTTTAAAAAAAAAATAAAATAAAATTAACAGACAAATATGAAATAATTTTACTGTAGTTATAGTAATGGTTATAACAAACAGTCTTATATACAGTAATTAGGGCATGCAATATCAATTTGTTCAAGACAGATTTATGCATAAATGAAAATATCTTTAAAATTATTTTTTTTTTATAAGAGAATGCATCCACTTGAATATTATTTGTAGAGATAATTGTCAACATCCTGTATGTGTATAAATAAATCTTGGGTGTTTCTTTCATCAATTAAAAGGATAACAAAGTTTAGGGTGTGTTTTATTGTAAGTTTGTGTATGTATATACACACAGTTAAATAGTAGTTGTAATTTGTGTAATACAATCGACCATAACGGACAATTTGATCAGCAGTGAAATATATTTTAATACACTTGAATTATTTTTGATATTATAATGGTTTACTTAGTATGAATACATTTCTTAATAGTAAAAATTTCTAAAAGACAACAGAATCTCATAGAGAAATATACATATTAAATTATATATATAAATCGCCTTGTACATACTTATAAAGTGATATCAGTAGTATTTATAGATATTTCATTTTTGAATGAGTGCGGTACTAGGAAAAGGATTACACATCGCACACAACTGTGCTATCACCACTCCTCAGCGATTCATTGGTTTCTCTGTCAGCCAGTAAATTTTAATCAATAGTTCCAATACAAATGCCCAATTAATCGAAGTAATCCATAGTTTCAAATATAACTCAGTAAAATGATTCGATGTGGTTGTGGCTAACTCATTTCATATAAAAAATAACTATCGAAATTACAAAACATTGCATAAATGTTTCATACACTAAATTCAAACAAATTCAAGTCGGGTATATCATTTTTTTTATGAAAGATACTATAAATGTAACCTAATTAACTGTAATCCAATGTTTCATTCAGTGCTGATTATGCTGTGACTATTATCGGTCATGAGTGTCTCTTATTCAATATGACTAGATCGGCTGCTATTGGTTTAAGCAATAGATCTGATCAAAATCTTCTTAATAACAGTAGATGTGTTAAGGATGCTGGTCCAGTTTTAACATATAGACTGACTGAGATCTTGGATAGAATCTGGGAACTGGACTTAATCCCATCTGACTGGTCTCAGTCGCTAATTGTCCCAATCTACAAGAAATGACAAAATTCTTCCTGTGACAATCACAGGGTAATAAGTTTAACTAATATAGTTTCTAAATTGTTAGCCTCGATTATACTTAGACGCCTTACTAGTGCTCGTGAGGAGCAGACTAGAGAAAACCAGGCTGGTTTTCGACCTGGACGTGGTTGTATAGACCACATCTTCACACTACGACAGGTCCTGGAACACAGACACACATTTAGGTGTCCTACAATAGTTTTCTTCCTGGACCTTAAGGCGGCATTTGACTCTGTGGATCGTGAGGTTCTGTGGCAGTGTCTGTCATTGAAAGGTGTACCAAATAAGTACATTAACCTCATACAAGCTCTCTACTCGTACACCAATGGTCGAGTGAGAGCTTATGGTGAACTGTCTTCTGAATTTTTTACATCAAGTGGTGTCCGTCAGGGATGTCCACTCTCGCCATTCTTGTTTAACTTTGTCGTAGACATCCTCTTAGAATTAACATTAAGCTCGTCAGATTTTTCAGGGGTTGACCTTCTACCAGGAAAATCGCTTACTGACCTAAAATATGCCGATGACGTAGTTCTATTCGGTGAAGGCGCTGACAAAATGCAGAGTCTTCTGACCACCCTAAGCAACAATGCAAGCATGTTCGGGATGCGGTCCTCACCCTCCAAATGCAAAATGTTGCTTCAAGATTGGGTTCCATCGGCACCTGAACTAGTGATAGGGAGTGAATTAGTCGGGTGTGTAGACCATTTCACTTATCTTGGGAGTCTCATCAGTGCTGATAGCCTGGGGACTGACGAAATCTCAGCTCGGATACAGAAAGCTCGATTGACTTTTGCCAACCTGCGTCACTTACGGCGAAGGCGAGATATCCGTTTGCTGTGCACGAGTGTACTGTGCAGCACTTCGCTCCGTCCGACTGTACGGATGCGAAGCATGGCCTTTAAGAGTAGAGGACCTTTAGGTTACTAGTCTTCGATCATCGATGTCTCAGAAGCATTACTCGTATATCCTGGGACAGTCGAGTAAGCAATGCTGTTGTTAGAAAACCAGTACTAGGTAAGGATGGCAAACCAATAGATGAAGTAATGAAACTTCATCAGCTGAGGTGGTTGGGACATGTGTTACGAATGCCCAACCACCAAGTGCCTCGATGACCAATGTTTTGTAGTGTAGGAATAGGTTGGATGAAAGCTAGTGGCTGCCAAACCAAAACATGGCACAAATCCATGAAGTCACTAACAAGTGGACTGAGTCATGTTGGTAATTGTCGATTACCTGTTTGGAGTCCGCGAGACAAAAGTCACCGATGATTAAAGACCATGAACGACATGGCTCAGAATCGTTTGCAATGGCGCAGGTGCATCCATTCTTTGTGTTCTGTGAAATTCTAAGCTTTTGTATCCCTCACCACCTCTATCTTTCTCTTCCTTAATTTATCTTACTGAATCATACTTCTCGAATCATATCTTCGCTCCCTAATGTTCTCCATTACTGCTAATACTTCTATTATTGCTATCACTCTTGGATTTGAACTGACAGCTGCGTCTCTGTGCTGATGGGTCATGGCAACCTGAACTAATGTACTCATGTACGAAGTTCTGCGTTGTATCTGTCTGTCTGTCTGTCTGTTTAATAACAGAAGATTTTAGTTATGAACGAAATCATCAAGAAAGACAATGATCACAAAATTTCCAATAGGTAAATGATAGAATACAATAAATTAGAATTCCCTGTCATCTAATTTACCACTATACTACTTTAATTTGCATTATCGTTATATACTCACTGTAAACAAATTCACTTATCTACATAAAGTATATATTTTGAACAAATAATTATTAAACGGCTGTATTCTCAAAACCTTTTGACGTGTATTTTTGTAAAACTTTTCATATGAATAATATCTTATTGCTTTCTCTACAGAAGTAAATCTTTCACTGTTACTAATTTTAGTATGACATTGAAATCAGCTACTTAGGTTTCATTTCCACATTGTTTTCACATAATATAAAATATTACTGTTGATGTAATTGATAGTAGTAACACTTGATGAAACAGTTAGTTGTACATTAGGTAATAGTAGCCTTTAATTTTTGTGCTTTCTGCTAAGCAACCATTTAACAGCTTGTTCACTCTGTCTCTCTCTATTTTATAGGGTTTGAAGTCAATGTATACTTTTTAAGCTAGAAAGATGATTCTTTGTCATTAAACTACTCAACTGCTAGTTATAACATATGTACGTACTGTCAAACAGACAAATATATATATATATATATATATATATATATATATGTTCTATGAATAAGCATTCAGTAAGTGAATTCGATTATCGATTTCATTTAATAATAAATACACAGTTTATCCATCATATTAAAGCCCAGCAATTCCCACAAGAATCAATAAATAATAAAAGTGTCAATTTCAGTATCAAATTAGACTGAGATGATGAAATCCTTGATTATCTAACATGTTTTACAGTGAATGATGATAATTTACAGTCTTTATGTAATTCATGATGCTTAAATTCTTTAATTCCTGTCTTTTATAGTTCAATCTGTAAAAGCAACAGTTTACTAGGTAACTAACTTTATTTCTTCTAAAAGCTTATATGATTATTCTAAAGTGTAATTAATCTATTGTAAGAATTTTTCATTGATATTGAGCAATGTATGTTTAGGGGTGTGTGTGTGTGTGTTAGCATCCATGTCTACTTTCGACAAGATTAGATTTTCTCGATTGGTACTATGTGAATGAATGAATACATGTCGTATGTGTGTGTGTGTGTGTCTGTGTATAAGAATATGAGATATTTCAGTTACTATTAAATACTCCTTTTTTTTCTTGTTCTTCTATTGATAGTGTAGACAGCAAAATTGTTTTTTGTTTTTAGTGCTTGTTATAGTTAGAAATAATAATCTACAGTGAAGAATGTTTTCTTCTCTCTTACCTCTCTTTTCTAAATTGATTGGGCTTCCCTATCTATCTATCTATTATTATTATTATTACTTGTTGTATCTATCTTGTTGTATTTATTATTCTTAATGTTTGTTACTCTTCAATATCTTTTCTAAATCATTCGAGCATAAGATCGGGGTATCCTGTGTTGTGTTTACGCTTCATTCATTTTCTAATTTAATCAGTATGTGCTTATGTGTGTACATAGACATATGATGAATATAAAATAGATTGTAGGAAATATAATATATTCAATGCCTTATCTCTGTGTATCTTTTTACCAATAATATTTATTCTAGGCATTTTTTAATGAAGTAAGTTTATTTATTATTATTATTATTATTTAAGAGTTTACTTTCTATTATTTTCTATTTTCTACAGAATTAGAATTAAAGGAAACATTGAAATTACCAAATCAGCGAATAAATGTAACTAGAAATTTCTACTTACAAAGTTGTATTCAGATAATAATCATATATATTTATTCCCTTTATAATTTAAGTACGCATGTTCACTCACACTTATCCATATAAATATGTACATACACATTGAAAGTCATATTTACACGTAAATTCGATGAAAAATAAATTAATTTAATTAAGAATAAGTAGATAAATTATTAACTAACTAATTTATTGGTTGTTAAACATGAAAACATCGATTAGCTTAATGATAATGAATGATAGTTTTCAGGTGCAATAATGACATAACTTGATAATGTCAAGTATATGCATGGCAATGTGATGCGAGCTACTTATAAGTAGTATATAACGTGAGTGTCAACGTAATGTCTGACAGCAGAAGATGGGGGAAGATCAAGAAAGGAAGAAGAGTGGGAACACAATGGAATTTGTATGAAACGCATGAACAGTGAAATGTCAGACAATGGATTGATGTTTTGCAACAGGAACAGTCCAGTTCGATATGATGAACTGATATTTTTCAAATTAACGATTTACGATATGGTTTTCCAATTTTACTGAGTAATTCTGTAATTTTCGTTAAATACAATTCGGTTGCCCTCACCTGTGTTCTCGTTCACTACGGCAATTATTCTAAAACCGGGGGCATAAGACTCCTGACATAGGCTCACTAACGATTCTCTACGTGATAGATAGAGTTAACATCAAGTTCCACAGCAAATAATATATACTTTTGCGTCAGAAAGTTAGAATTCATTTTCCAATTTTATAGGTAGTTTTCACACACATATGTAAGAAAGAAAAACTGCCGAAAGACTCAAATCTAACAGGCGTATCATTAACGAACGGTGATTGATGCAGAAAGATACACGTGACTTAGAATGAAAATCTCTTAGAATCAATCAATCAATCAACGACTGATTCGGAACACTTTTGTCTTCTCGTTAATAGAGATTACAAAATTTCAACAAAAAACAACTTACACGAAACCTAAGTTTAAGAAATTCTCCTCCTAATCGAATCATCTCTGTGCTCTTCTAAGCATAATGTATTTGATAGTAAGATTTGAATTTCTCTCCAATAACTACTTGATAAAAAAAGACAGAATGCGATAATTGAAAGGAGTGTAGTGAACGAGAACACAGGTGGGTCAACCGAATTGTATTTAACGAAAATTACAGAGTTACTCAGTAAAATCGGAAAACCATATCGTAAATCGTTCATTTGAAAAATATCAGTTCATCATATCGAACTGGACTGTTCCTGTTGCAAAACATCAATCCATTGTCACTATTCATGCGTTTCATACAAATTCCATTGTGTTCTAACTCTTTCTTTCTTGATCTTCCCCCATCTTCTGCTGCCAGACATTACGTTGACGCACACGTCATATACTACTTATAAGTAGCTCGCACCACAGGAGAACGGTGTAACTAACATTGAATTCCGACAGTAAATGTCTTTACAATCGACTGTCCTCAACAACAACAACTAAAAACTGATATTTCTAGCAACTTCTTGTTATGAATACATTCATCTTTCATCGATAGACATGAGTGTTTGTGTGTGTCTAAGTGTTGGCAATGTGTCCAGTAAAGAGAATTTTTTGTAAACCAAGTGAAAAAAAAATGGTTACATAAAACAAAAGTGAAGTTATGCAATTATTTTATTCGTAAATTAAAAAAAAAAACCAAACCAAAAAACGCATCTATCAGTAATGGTTGGTTTCTTTTACATTGATCGATTTAGTTATGGACAAAGATTCGGTTTATTGAATTTTGACACATTCAAGAAGTTTGTGAATTATTTGAATAGAAAAAAATGATAAAAAAAAGAAAACTAGCGGGAATTTCGTTTTAAAATTATGTGCGACAAAAAAGTTTCATAGAGGAGAATATAATAAATTTCGGTAGTTCTATTTTAAGGATTTTCTTTTTTCTTTTTAAATTTATTTTACAAACTGATATTCTTGTTTGATGATAAATGGCCATAAGTGATATATGTGATCGTGCTTTGTTGTAGGCTATTAGAGTTTCTCTTAAAAAAACTTTACAGTCGAAGTCAGAAAATGCTCAAACGACAGAATGATATCAGTTAGGAGGGAATAAGTTAAAAACCAGGGAGCACTGAACAACATTGTGTGTCATATTTAGTAAATTTTCAGTAATTCTCCTTTCATAGCATTGCTAACAATGAACTAATAAGTGAGTTAGTTATAAGTAATGTAGAAACTGCTGTAAGAATCGATCAGTTCAAGTTGCTACATCTCATTGTCACAGCTAGATGAAATAATTAATAATGAGGAGAAATTGTAGAGTTAGTACACAATGGTAACAGTCTCGATTGTAGTAGGAAAGATCACGTGCCAATGATATGAATTGATTAGAAACATGAATTTGTGGAATAGAGAAGTATATATACCATAATTTTAAAACTAAAGAGATCTAGATGAAGATGAACATTGGATGCATCTGTGTCATGTTTTGGGGATTCTGAATCATACATTCAAATAATTGAAGGTTTCCAACCGATTAATGACAATAAAAATGGCCAACCTCAACCTGGTAGTTTTCACGTATTGAAATCGAGCAGTTAAACAGTCATTAGACTTCATGGACTGAAGAAATGAACAAGCTATTCAAATGACTATTCTTACTGAAATTCAAAAAGAAAATTTATACAATAATCAAATTAATAATGTTTAGAAGACAGCATAATTTTTTTTGAATCTTCAGAATTAATATCGGATCTTTACTGATCTGTAATTTACAAAGATATGGAAGTTGATTACAGTGAGAAGTGGAAAGCATGTATGTAACAATTGTTACGCTCGTCTTTAGGTATGCTTAAACTATTACTGGTTCACCTTAGTCGAATAACGAGAACAAAACAATAAACCAGAGTCCAGGTAGGCTACTGTGATCCCTTGACCAACTTGTATCAGCAAGAAGTCTTGATATAGTGTAGAAAGTGTATTCTACAAACACCCAGCAAGTACACATAATGAATGCAAGCACTCAAATCGCGTTTATTTATACTTTATAGAGACGTCCTTGGGACATTCACAAACATAGCACACTAAAACGACACAGTATTCAATCATAGCCAAGGATTTTCCTGTTGGGAAATGTGATCTCAAGGTCAACTGATCGGTTCATGAAATAAACCCAAAATAAAGATATTTATCAAGCAAGTTCCGGGGATCTAATATCCCCGACACAATTGAAATAAACAGTTTCGACAATGAATATATGGTAAAAACGTAACAAAAATTGCCATTCTTAATATATGATTTCTTTTCATAAACTTTTACCAATTTTTAATGATCGTTTAAAGGATTTTTATCTTTTTTTTAACACGGTAGTGCATGATTGAGAATGAATGGTATGGACAGGATCCAGGTGTAAAGAGCGTAAACATGTAGATAAGTATTGTTTACAAAAAATAATTATATGATTTGATTTATTGTTCAGTATATTCAATACACCTTCATATTCCATCCACACAGACAGAGATGTTTATATAAAAGGATTATTGAAGATTGAAAATTTACTTGTCAATAACAATAATACTAAACACCATTCATTTCATTTACGTCTGTTACCCTCAATGGAACATAGGCCGCCCACCGGTTTTCTCCAACCAACTCTATCCTGGGCTTCCCTTTTCAGTTCTGTCCAATGTTTGTTCATTCCTCTCATATCTTTCTCTATTTCTCGGCGTAATGTATTCCTTGGCCTTCCTCTTTTCCTTTTGCCTTGAAGGTTCCATGTGAGGGCTTGTCTTGTGACGCAGCTTGGTGCTTTTCGTAGTGTGTGTCCAATCCACTTTCACCGTTTCTTCCTGATTTCCTCCTCCACTGAAATCTGGTTTGTTCTCTCACACAGTAAGTCGTTGCTGATCGTGTCTGGCCAACGAATCCGAAGTATTTTGCGTAGACAACTGTTAATAAACACTTGTATCTTGTGGATTATGGCTTAGGTAGTTCTCCAAGTTTCCGCTCCATACAGTAGAACTGTCTTTACATTTGTATTGAAAATCCTGATTTAAGTTTTGGTTGAAAGTTGTTTGGAGTTCCAGATATTTTTCAACTGTAGAAATGCAGCCCTTGCTTTGCCGATTCGCGCCCTCACATCTGCATCGGATCCACCTTTCTCGTCGATGATGCTGCCCAGATATGTAAAGGTGTTATTGTCCTCCAAGGCATCTCCATCAAGAGTGATTTGGTTGGTGCATGTTGTGTTGCATCGGGGAATTTCGCTTTTTCCTGTATGTATGTTGAGACCTACTGCTGCTGAGGCTGCTGCTACACTGGTCGTCTTCTCTTGCATTTGTTGTTAGGTGTGCGATAGAAGAGCCAGGTCATCTGCGAAGTCCAGATCGTCCAGCTGCGTCCTAGCTGTCCACTGAATACTGTGCTCCCCTCCAGATGCTGACATCTTCATAATCCAGTCGACTGATGACCAGGAGAAAGAGAAAGGTTGATATAGTAAGCAACTAAACACAAGGAATATATAATGCTACATTCATAAACATTCTAGTTAAAATAATTTATATCGTTAGTCAATTAACTGCAATAGTAAGTAGATACGAACTCATAATCATAAATCACATGAATTAACAATATTAATTGTTTAAAATAACTATGTAACTCTAATATATTTGAAATCAACATCAGCATCATCATCATCATCGTCTCTTTTTACTCATTCCTAACTCCCTCCTTTACACTTTTCTTATTCACAAACGAGTAATGTACAAATTACCTTTAGAAATACATTTTTTTAAAAAGATAAATATTTCGCCAAAAAAGAAACAACTCATTTTTAATTGCTTACTTATACTCACAGTATTTATTCCACTTACTTACTACACAAAATGACCATGGAAATCAGGATTAGGATGTTTGTTAGTTAGCACTTGCATTATCTCTTAAATAATATGTAGGAAAAAAAAACAACTAAAAAGAATTACTCTTAGTCAAGAATTAAGTATCAACAATAAATAATACAACGGCAATAGTACTGATAGTAGTCTAATAATAATCAGTAGTATAATCATAACAATTAACAAAAGTGAAAGCAATTAATGTTGAATATTTATTTATTCATGCCTCTTTTTATGCTTTTCTTTGCCGTGCATTTTTTTTTTGTTTTTGATACTACAAAATAATGTCTTCTTCTATGATGTTCAGAGCATCAATATCATTTGTAATTATTATCACTATTCTATTATCAATGTGATTCTACTCTTACTTACTTACTTACTTAGAGTATGAAGAATAATTACAATTTCCATTTACTGTTCATAAGTTGTAATTAATACTGTTAATTATTTATTCTCAAATTGTAAATGACTAGTGTGTGCGTGCGTGTGTGTGTAAATGGATTCTGAATGCTTTTCTCTGCTCATGCCTGTCTCACTCACCCTTCTATCTGATTCTTTTATTCATAAGAAGAATGAAACGAGTAATTCTAAGTGAACAAACAGCATTAGAGTACTATATATATATATATATATATATATATATATATATATATATCTATTTCAACCTGTAGAGAATACTTTGTGTATCAATGTAGTACACATGTTTATAGATTTGTTTTTTTCATGATTTAGCTTTCATTAGTCTTTTACTTTAGTTGTACAATTATTATTGTTTTCAGTTATACGATGAATACAGGAGACTTTTCGTATCTTGCTTTTGCCTCTTTTTATGATTATTATGATTATTGTTTTCTGTGCATTAGTTATCGAGACATTTATTTTTTGGTCTTATGATTATGATTATTATTATTAATATTATTCATGTTACTTGTTTCGCCTTCCATTCGTTTGCAATAATTAGTAGTGCATTAATGTCCCTTTCCCCCCCTAGCATATCTCTTTCCCTTTTTCTGGCTCTCTCTCACTCTCCCTCATTTCCATTAAATGTGAATCTATTCGCATAGAATACATTAAGTTGATAATGATGATGCCTTGGAGATTTTTCGAATATTAAGCAATCTTATCATTGTTCTCCTCTTATATTATAACTTCTACTAATACTACTTCTGCTACTACTACTACTACTACTAATAGTAATAAGGATAGTAACGCAAACAATAATAAATCGAGTATGAACAATAATGATAATCTAACCAACCGAACTAATGGAATTTATGTCGCCTTTTAAAGAAGACCAGAAAAAAAAAACAAAATTAATAGATATTAAAAGTAAAGATGATGTTTTTAGTATTAGCAGTATTATTATTATTATTACTATCATTATCAATGTAACTATTAAATACACTGGTTAAACGGACAGCATAGACTTATACGCTTCACTTTTTCCATTTAGAAAGCTAATATAATATTAATAATAGAATGAGGTGAAATGAGGTATGTATGTATGTATGTTTCAATAATTAGAGATAGATATGAAATAACCAACAGAAAGATGACAAGTAGTCTGAAGTAAATGTTGACTCTACTACACTTACGATTGTTGTTATTCTTTCTCTACTTGTAACAACAACAACAACTGAAATACGAGTGGAAACATCTATTCAGATACGTACGTATAAATGCATTTAGCAATACGATTCAACTCTTACACAGTTTGTATTACAGGGTTGTGAAGATTGTTAAGTTACACATGTTTTTGAAACCATGAACCAATCGTTCGATGTTAGACCACCATTAGAAACCTGTAAGAAGCACTGAAAGACGGCCGTTTCTTCCATGTATGGGACTCACCAGTGGCAGTGCGCATCCAAGACCCCTGAACCCACAGGATTCGAACGCGGGACCTTCGTGTATTGTGCGCGAACGCCTAACCATCGGACCACTGAGCCGGTATCTAACGGTGTTAATGTCGTCTAACACAGTTAATAAGTAGAACGAGTAAAAACAGAACAAACTAATAAGTAGAGAGAGAAAGAGAGAGTTTAGCAAATCTATGTCTATAGTTAGGATGTAGACAATCAGTGAAGAATATAATGTTGATGTTGATGATCATAGGCAGTGTGTTTTAAGCAGAAAGTTATTAGATGGCATACAGACAGACTTACATTTTGTGCATAGCTTTGCTTTTTATACTAAGGTTTATGCAAATAATACGGATGATAATAATAATAATAATACTATGTACATCAATTCATCAATTAGAAAATCTGTATTCTTTTCGAAAAAAAAAATCAGAAAAACAAAAGCACTCCTTTTTTACAAACAATGTCTCTTCAGTGAAACATTATCTATCACTTGTATTGTCATTTCAATCATAGTTCTCTTGTAGCATGTCCGACAATTATTTTTCTACTTATCTATCTACACTTATCCATAAACTGTCCTTGTCCTCATTCTTCAATGCTAGTTTTTGTTTTGTACAAAGAGAAGAAAATTATTTTTATTATTATTATTACTAATAGTAGTAGTAGTAGTAGTAGTAGTAGTAGTAGTAGTAGTAGTAGTAGTAGTAGTATTACTGCTGTTAAGTTTGACAAGTAAAATTGAAATGTTTAATTGTATATATATATATATATATTATTCGATTTAGCATTTTGTACTAATTCCATTCCACCTCGCTTTTTCTCACCTTACCCTCATTCTTATTACTAATAATAATTATGAACAAGGCTGATTTGTTTGTTTTACTCAACTATTTTATGACTCATACTATTAAATTAATAGTGAGTATTGAGTTTAATAATGTCTAAGGAGAAACATTGTTGACTTCTTTCTCTCGTTTCGATACCCCCCTCCCTTATTTTCCCCATTGAAAGAAAAGCGATTTAACTTGTTCTAGAAGGATGAGAGGGAAGGGTGGTGGTAAAAAAAACAGCAATCTGAAAATATGACATGAGACAATGGTATTGTTTGTCTTTCAAACAATGAGTAATAAGTATTAAAGGGTTTAGAGAATAATAATTAGTCAAACAGTTAAGCACTTCATGATAGTACAACAAATTGAATCTTTTAATGTCAACCATAATGATTTTTTTCTTTTTAGCCTAATGCGAACAAGTAAAACAAATTCGACAATATACACACATTTCTTTTTTGTCAGTTAATTTTAGTTAAAAAAAACAAGGGAAAATATATATTTGAAAATTCTGAGTGTAATTTATTCTCAGTAAAATATTTTCATTTTACAAAAATTGCATTTCTGAAATGCAATGAGAAAAATAAAATAAAATAACAATAATAATTTTGAAATTATTATTATTATTATTGCTATTATCTTGTAGTTTTCTATGTTGGTTTACTACGTCGGGTATGTGGATTGTTGTCACTGTTGGAAATATATATATATATATATATATATGCATTTTTTCTTTCTGCTTTTCAATATTCCTTCCCCACAATAAATGAGAAGAGAATATACTAATGAGTAGATGCTTTTATTGGTTTCTGTTATGTTTCAGTCAGTGAATATTTATTTATCTTTGAGTAGTAGTTGTATAACACTATACTACTACTACTACTACTACACAAGTAGTAGTAGTATAAGACATACACAAACAAAATGCATTTTCTCGTTTGTTTGTGGGTATATTTGGTTAAGGGTATATTTGCCTATTTTGATTTTTTTTATTCTAAATGTCGTTGCTGTCAAATTAGAAATTAATGCTAGACGTAAAATTAAAATAAAAAAAAAACGAGTGCACAAGAGAATTTATTTCGATGAAGTTGACTTGTGAACAACGAATATAACAGAGATGATTTAGGATAATAATGTTGTTAGTTATAATAATAATAATAATAATACTTCTAACAATGAGGACTATTAGGTGATGGGAACACTGAACAATACACATAAATACTCAAATATATATGTACATATAAATACACGTGTAAAAGACTTTTTGTCTACTAAGAATCCTTATTAGTTCTAACTGTTCTAAAGGCGTTCGGTGTGTGTGTGCAAAGTAGATAGGAGTTTTACAAGTTAAACGATGAAGAATTATTTTTACCTAATGTCCGAACAATAAACGAACTAATGTCAAAATCAGTGTACACTATTAAACAGTACATTAGACACTATCATATATATATATCTACAAATAAGTAACCAAAAAAACTATATCGAGGTTTGAGACTAGACAAGTAATCAGTCATCTAAATTAATCACTTTTAAACTTTCTAGATTAAATTGAAAAACTAGTGTTTGATTTTGATGAAGTAGATTTTTTCAGTTACAGTAAGATTTACCACTCCTCAGTGATCAATTAATGTAATTATCTCAGTCAGTCGCTGCTTGAATACCTCAATCCGGAATTCTTAAACCGAGAAATCGGTTAACGCTTCATTGAATCCATTTGGGAGCTTCGGCTTCCAAAAGAATAAAGGTGTGACATACTGATGAGTGCTGAACAATATGAAGCCTGAGTTAACTGTTTTCAGCCGACATCCTCCGACCACTCAACATTAATAGAACCTTATATATTGTATGAAAAATGATTGTTAATTGAAAGAAACCTATAGTTCCAGGAAACTATCAGTAGTATACATCTACAAAAACTGAAGCAAGTTTGGTCATTGCAGAAACTAGAATATTAGATTTAAATTTACATGTGTTATTTGAGAATTCTACGACGGTAACTTTTCTTAGCTGATTCTGCACGAAGTTAAGAAAAACTTTGGACGTTGGTAATGTGTCTGTGGAATAATTAACTGACTTGTCACAGAGAATTGTGAATCGAATGACAGCAAGAACAGGAAGAAAGCCATCATATGTCCATTTATATGATATCAGAACACATTACTTTTTGATCTATATATACCGTCAGATTAAAAGTCAACTATGTATAAACTGAACTGAGTAGTATTATTATCAGTTAATCACTAATTTACGGATTAATCATAGATACATAATTTTATAAAACTAACCACATATTACATGCAGATATAAGTAATTTGAGTACTCCTCACATGACATTAATGATTTAGAAAATAAATGAGTATTTCATATCACCGGTACGGTGGATGCTACTTGCAAGATGTCTTCTAAGTGGTATGCAACAGGGGGTTGCCTAGGAGTTGCCATTAGAAGGGTGTCAGGAGATCGAATTGCACCGCATTATCAAAGTATTTTAAAGAACATAAGATGAGTGATAGAAGACAGTCAGTAACCTGTTTGTACTGCTGAACATGTAAATAGATGATCGAACACTATGTGTACAAATATTTATATATAATCCACCAAGTTTTGAATTCTTCATATAATACACTATTTTAAAAATTAGTAGAAAGTAATCTTTCGTACGATGAGTACATTAAAAAAAAAGGGAAATGAATATGTTGAGTACAAATTAAATGGTTAAGGAGAATATCAAACTATCATGGGTATGATGTATGAACTAAGATTTTTGTAAATACTGAGACTAAACTAATTAGATTTCAGCAAACTGATTCAAGACTGAGGCTATTTGTAAACATTGGATGCTACACAGACTTTATGTTCACTTAAAGTACTCGCTTTTAAAAAACACATGGAATGTCAGTCATTGATTGTGCTAAATAACAAAATGAATTTAATAGTTCTTTTATCATGTTATTTTGGACATTTTTCTATCGTTATCTAACTTTTCTGTAAAATTATTATTCAAACACACATTATTTATGCAATGTAACAAAGTTTCGTTTAAGGACTACCTTACAGTTCATTGAATAAGATATATTGTCATTTAATTTAATGAATAATTTAATATCTTTAAGTAATGATGTATTCAAATATAAAATAATAATAATAATCTACCGTAACAGAGAACGAACCAGCTGCCAGCTGAGGAAGAGATTAAGAAAAGACACTGAAGATGGGAAGGATATATATTTTGGAAATCATCAAACTAAGTCACAACACAACCTTAACACGGAATCCTCAAGGTCAAAGAATACGAGGAAGACCAAAGACTGCTTTGCACTGGGAATTAGAGGCAGACATTAAAAGAGTTACTAAAACTCGTGAACAAGTGGAAAGGGGAGCCCAGAACAGAGTTAAACTTGAGAATCCTAGTCAGTAACCTATGCTCCACTAAGGAGGGTAACAGGAGTAAGTATGCGAGTAAGTAAGTTTTCCAATATTAGGCTATCTGATAAGATGTTACAACTCATAGAATTATTCCACAAAGTCGTGAACCAGTTATCTATCCATCAATGTGATAAAGTAGCTAAAGTTATCCGTTAATAAGTACAATTGGATTTCAGTTCATTGCCTTTTTGAAAGATTAGAAAATGCCCAGTTTTATTCAGTAGATGGTTGTAGATGAACATGAGAACTAATTAAGTATGTAAGTAAGTAAGTAAGTTATCCACTGGAAATCAAAAACAAATTTTCTTCATTCTACCAAAATTCTATCAGTTTATGTTGTTTTTTTTTAAAAAAAAATTGTTCTTTCAATCATGTTGACTAAATTACACTTTCAGTCAATTTCCAGAAAATAAACAATCTTTCATTTCTTTTTTCTCATAAAAAATGAGAAAATATAATTTTTATAAATAAAAATGAAAAATGAAAAATAAAGCAATGCTTAATAATCGACTTGGTAAATTTAGTTTAAATAAGAAATATTTTTCCAGAAACAATGAAATGAAAGTGTTGTAATCTATCTAGATGTATGAAAATGATGAAAATTTCATATTCATCATGTCAATCATTTGTTGCAATCTTTCATTTGTTCATTCATTCATTCATTCATTTATTTATTTACTTGTTCGTTTTGAATTTTCTCTTTTTTTTTCTTTTCTAGATTGTCCATTTACTCGAAAAGTGAATGAGTGAGTGCGTGCGTGAGTGAGTGAGTGGATGAGAGAATAAGGAGGAGGAGGAGGAGGAGGAGGAGGAGGAGAAGAAGAAGATGAAAGAAAGATTAGTAAGAATATATATATATATATATACAAGATAATATAGGCAATATGTTAAGGGAGAAATTGTGTGTGTGTGTGTGTAAGAGAAGTAGAAAAGGAGAGAGTAAAGTAAACTGTTGGACAGAAGCTGATGCTATTTTCATCTACTCCTACATTCATTCACTTGTTTCTTTTATTTCATTAATAATTTTAAGGGGTGGAATTAGGAAAGATAGATTTCAATTGTCTTTTTCTTATTGATAATAGGAGAAAGAACATTGTCAATATTAATATCACTGATAGTTATCAGAAGTAAATTAAATAGCTTGCATTTATATTTATATATATATATATATATATATATACATACACATAATTCTTGTAGGAAGATAAACGAGCTTAAATAAAAATGTAGGCAGTACAATTCATATAGGATTTTTGGTGGATGATTTTCAAAGATATATTTTCAATTTCCAAAAAAGTGTACTATCTACACGCTACTAGTAAATAGGTTTACCATAAGATAATTTTGTATAGTTCTAAATAGTAAATTAGTAGGAATGTGTTGAGTCCTAAAGTTTTTTTACTGATGTTTTGTAAATTTCTGTTATAATTGTTAACACAATGTCCAGTAGAGTTGTTCAGCATTTTCGTCGATCATGAATTTTGACAATATACAGAATCGAATTCAACTCTATGTAATCTACTTGGTGAACACTGATCCCAAGACCTATCTTTCTTTTATGATCTCTTGCTTCTGACTGACACTGTGACGATTACCTTACCTACTTACATTTAAAGAAGTTATCAACTTGTCTTTTATTGTTTTGTGTCCACTTTGTGCCAAAAAACAGTTTCACATTATGATCCAACCATCACTATAGGATTTGAAGTGACGATTGCGTCTCTGTGTTAATAAGGTATAGCAACCTGAACTGATGTACTTACGTACGAAGTTCCACGTTGTAACTGACATTATTATCCCTCAAGCCTATTACATCACATCAGAATTCGGTCAACCTCAATTTCAAATTGTTTTCGGTTATTTAAATTATTTTACGCTAAGCTGTTGTGATATTAGGTCATATCTAATATGTATCTTCAACCTAAATGGTTAACTATGCAATTCACAATTTTATTAGTTCATTTCATACTCACACTTCATACAAAGTAATAAGGAATAAAAATACGATGAATCCGTATTGAAGACCAGTGTAAGGCAATGTTGCTTACTTTCACCACTTCTCTTTATCCTGGTGGTCAACTGGATTATGATGACGTCAACATCTAAGGGATGCATGGAATATAGTGGACAGCTTGGATGAAGGTGGACGATCTCTATTGCTTAGATGGTGTACAGCTTCTGTCCTACATGCAACAACAAATGCAGAGGAAGAAAACCAGTGTAGCAGCAGCCTCTGCGGTAGTAGGTCTCAACAAACACAAGGGGAAAAGCAAGATTCTTCGATACAACAAAACATGCACCAACCAACCATGCACACTTGATAGAGAAGCTGTCAAAGATGTAAAAACCTTTACATACCTGGACAGCATCACAGATAAATAAGATGGGTCTGATGCAGATGTGAAGGCGCGGAATGTTAAAACAAGGGCAGCACTTCTACAAATGAGGAATATCTGGAACCCAAAACAACTGACTGTCAGTCAATACCAAAGTGGAGATTTTCAATATGTCAAGACAGTTCTACTGTTTGGGGGCGAAACTTGGAGAACTACGAAAGCCGTCATCCACAAGATAAAAGTGTTTATAAACAGTTATGAATGGAAATATTCAGGATACGTTAGTCAGACACTATCACCAACAACCCACTGTGGGAGAGGACAAACCTGATTGCAGCCAAGGAAGGAATCAGGAAACAACTTTGGAGGTGGCTAGGTCACAAACTGTGGAACGCACCCAACTGTGTCACAAGACAAGCCCTAATTTGGAATCCTGAAGTCTAAAGGAAAAGAGGAATATCAAAGAATAAATTATTCCAAGAACTTGTGACAGACGTCAAGAGAATGAATAGGGATTAGGGAGAGGTGTAGTGGAGAGCGAAGGACAAAGTTGCCTGGAGAATGCTGGTCGGTCGCCTATATTCCACAAGAGGTAAAGGCGCAAGTGATATGTATTTATATATAGATGCGTATATATTTGTCAAAAATAGCATGACTAATGTTCCAAAACGTTCACAGTAAATCGATAACTTAAACATTTAGTTACGAAGTTAAAATTTTAGTTTTTGTTAAAGAAAAGCTTATCTATTCCTTTATTGCATCATAGGATTATTTTAGTCTCGTCACTTGTATCATGCTTGACGAAACTGTATATTTTGATTTGTAAACATTTTAAAAAATTCTCTACTCCATATTTACTTTAGGATTTTTTCCATTTGATCACTTGCTCTGTTCGACTTTGTTTTATAATAAATATCATTTCATAATGTACAGCCTTTTGGCAGAGAATTCCCCCAATTCAATCGAAAAATGAACGAAAAACTTTTAAACTACTTATAAGTAAATCAGGTTAAATGGTCAGAATTTGATTTGATTAATTAATTCGATAAATTAATCTTGTAACAGCTTCCCGATATCCATTGAATTTGATTTCAATTAAATCAGTAACCCTTTTTATTTTAATTAGGGATAATGATTTCTTTATAGGATGTCAGTGAAGGTTTAATTTATCGTCCTCAAATATATATATATATATATATATATATATATATATATATATACACTTAAAGCCCGCATCCTCTGGTTTTTGCTTGAATATATATTTCAGATCATCATTTTGTTAATGGCCTCATAGCATTCTTTCTTTTTCTATATATCTCCTTATTACCTTCATATAAATGTTAATGTTATTATTATTATCATTATTATTTTGTTTATGCCTTCAAATGTCAAATGAATAGTAAATGTTTCTCTATTCATATTTTGCCATAATGCTAATAAAATTGATTGTTTCATATGTCATAGACATATCCCATTAGGAATAAGTGAAAATATTAATTTTCAAGTGAACTAGTTAAATAATATGTAATAATTAAGAATAAATAAATTAATAACTAGTACAAGTCAAGTACATAAACGCCATCAATGGATATATAGTTCAGTCATTAGTCAGCACAACGAACGAAGTTTGTGATGAGAAAGAGAGAGCGTTTATAGAATCAGTGAAAATGATACTCAGTAGTTAATTTTTACTTTCACATAGTCGTTCGCCTTCATTTTCTGTTAACATAATATAACGAATTTCTGTGTACTATTATTTAATATTTATTCTTGTTGACAAATTTTACTGTAGATGTTTTCTACCAGTCAATCTATATGCTTCTTATTTGGTTAAATATATAATATATAAGTGGTAAATGTTTTTACAATCAGTCAATCATAAAATTCATTTTATTATAGTGTTACAATTATGATTATTATCAAAAATCTTTAATTTTATTCGAAAAAAAACATCATCTAAATTTGATGCCAAACATGAGAGGAATGAACAAAAATTGCACAGAACTTGAAAGGGAAGCCAAGGATAGAGTAGGTTAGAGAAAACTGGTCGGCGGACTATGCTCCATTGAGGGTAACAGGAGTAAGTAAGTAAGTAAGTAAGTAAGTAAGTAAGTAAGTAAGTAAGTAAGTAAGTAAGTAAGTAAGTAAATTTGATGCACTGTAAGGCATTTCAGATACATGGATAATCACTTAATTAATCATTGAAATTTGATTAATGACCGAATTAGATATGAAACATAGAATTATTTAATCAACCATGTCGAAATCGAGGCAGGTGTTATTGGAAGTTGTAGATAATAAAAACTGTGCAACAATGGCTTACTGGAGTTTGAAAATACGAACCAACAGATTTTATTTAACTCTGATCTAAAACTATTGTAAATTTGAATGAGAAATGAGGGTTCTGAGTTCGATTCAGTGTAAAGTCAATGACGATAAGTATAAAAATTGGGATAAAGATTTTAACAAGTCTTATTCAAGTTTAGATAACGCTACAGATCAATCCAGCTCATAATCAATGATTTATCATGAATTTAAATTGTGTACAATTAATGACTGTTAGTGCTGACATTTTAAGTTACACAGGTCAGTAATTAACAAATGTGTACATACGTAAATATATACTACAATCTTCATGAAAGTGTTTGTTCTAGAAAGACAACGGAAGCTTTACGAAACCACTGGGCTCAAATAACTAAATTCTACTGACAAACATCAAAAGATCATAATTCCCAGTACTCATGTCTAAGTGTAGTTGACGCTGTTTAACGTCTATTTCGACATAAAATATTGGAAAAAGCTCCAGGTGGGCAAATCAAGAAGATAGTACAGTTTCTAATATCAAACTTATCGGTAAGTGTAGACTGTATGACTGAGGCCAGTCTAATAATCCTAATTATTAGCTGAGTGAAATGAAACAGTGCATTCATTAACTTTCTTCTCAAAATTTTGAATTGAATAACGTTTCTAATTGGCTATTTTCCAATCTCATTCCTTTTTAATATTTATACTTCGATTACTCATAATATTATATTATATTAACTGAACTAAATACCTGGAAACCAATGAAACAAATTACAATGATATCTAAGAATTCTGTAAATATACTCAGCGATTCAATGAAAATATTAAAAAGAAAATTTGAAAATTTTCGAATATAGTATGCTTTCACAGAGAGAACATTTGTAGAAAAAAACTATTTTGCAACAGTCACAATATTGGATAAAATAATCAATGTCTGTCAAATAGCCTTAATTACTACTACTCTATAGTCAACATGTTCTGCGAATAAATAAATTCAATATGAATCATATTCTCATTTACTTCTTTTTTTTCTTCTCTATGCGTGATTAGTAATCATATTCTTCTACACAAACATGTAGAGAAATAATAAATTTAAATTAATTTGATAAATTATCATTCATCATTTTTATTTGGCAATTATGACTCAGAATAGTACGCATTGAATTTATTGAGTATTTATTTCCTTTTCTAAAAAAAACATTCACCATTGAATAAACAGATAGATAGGGAGGAAAACCCAAAATGAATGCATTTAAGAATAGGAAAAATGAAAATGTTAATTCAAGGAATTTCATAAAAGAAACAAGAACACACAGTTTTAAACAAGCAAAAAAAAAGTGACCAGAGAGAAAGAAATACAAAGAAAAAAATCAAAGAAAATAGTTCATTGTTTCCTTCGAAATTGAATGTGAACTATTTTTTTAAGTTACATTTTTGTTGCCGTATAACGACCACAAAAACAACGGTCAGCGCTGATGATGATGACCAGTGTGGGTTGTTTAAAAATATGAATCATGCAAGAGACAATTGAGCAAAGGCCAGTTGGAATTAAATCACACACAAACAAAAAAAATAAAGCTTGATTGTTCGTTGAAACGATAAAAAAGGCATAAAGAAGAAAAAGTCTCTTTTTTCAAAATATGAATATAAAATCATTTCGATAAATAGTAGTATGATATTAATTATTAATAAAATATCCCTTTGAATAAAAAATAACAGACTATAACTGATACACATAAAAAGAATAAGCTGTGACGGGTCATAGAAGACGTTCAATTACTTGTTTAAAGTTGTACATTGTAGAACTATATATATATATATATAAGAATTTGTTGAATGATTTTAATGAAATGTCACGCAACTCACTTTTATTCCAACAATGAGAAGGAATTCTTAGAATGTGAAATTCTTTCACTATTTTAATTCAAACGAAATAACTAGACATCCATGATGTAGTTCAATAGTGGTAATTAGTAAATCATCAATATGTAGTATGAATCACTGATGTCATTTAGAGTTTTATTGAAAACTAAAAGTCGTTACATAGACGCGTGTTTTACTTGGTTTTTAAAATTGCATTGTTGATGTTAATTACGTGTAGAAAAACAACAGTGAAGATTTAACAATTAAATTATTTAGATCAGAAGAAATATTATCATCATCAAATTAATTTAGTTGTTATTTTCAAGTAGGGATTAATTAATATTCATTAACAAAGTACTGATTTCATGATAATAATTTCTTTGAAATTTTTTATAAAAATAACATTTAAGTTTTTTTGGCGGGAGTAACCATGACACTTAAGGTAGCCAAATGCCTCGTCATCTAATTGAATGGGTATATTAGGTGACGCGCATAAATGGAGCCTTCTGGGGGTTGTGGTGGCGGCTACCTCTTCGTGGTCCTGCCAGGCAACGTAACGTTGTTTACAGCACTGCGGCTTAGGATACCGTGCTTAGCATGGTCCAGAATAATGGTACGTGTTCATGGTCGCAAGGCCGTGGATGCGGTTTTCCACAATGGGGGATTAGGACTGAACGCCTCTAGGTTTGAATCCCGTCCACCGAGAGTAGGTGAATTTGATATAATGGGATATAGCTTTCCAGGATACCTGAAGGCAGCCCTAGACTTCTTGTTTGGGAAGCAGCCCGAAAGATCCTGGAATATTGACGCCGACCCTATGTGGTTGTCCCAAACACTCTGCATCTCAGTGTATTGTATGAAATGGCGTCGAGGCCCCTTAAACAAGGGTCTCCAGTCGGGTTATGTGATCTAGTGCTGAAAGGGTACTGGGTGCCAATTATTTCCGCCCACTTGTGTGGGATTAACCCTGCTTGGCTGAGTGCTTGCACTTGGTTTAGTCCATGACATCTTCCCCATGGGAGGGTGTACGTTCCGGCTAACCTTGTGGGACAAACTCGATCTTTAGCTTCATGTGGGGTCTGAGGGATCCGGTCGATTATATCAGCGCAAAACAGTTGGAGGCCAGACGGTTGGAATGGCTGCTGATCAGTGCACTGCTGGGTGGCTCGGTAATCCGTTCGGGGCGCCAGGTCTGGCTGGGAAAGCCCGCCTTGCGGCCCTTGCCGATTGGGGATTGTGGGTAGTCAATTGGTTGGAGGGATCTTGTTGATTCACATGTGCTCGAACAGGGGCCACTGCTTTTGCGCATGCTTTTTGAAGGTCCACTTGTCTGTAGACCAATCTAGACAACGTGTGCTTTCCCGAATGGGGCAAGGGTGTTTGCAATATTGGCTCTTGTGAGAATCTTTGTGTTGCTTAAATTTCAGTGGCGTGCATGTGCAGCAGCCATGCTGGTTTACCAAGAATATATATATATATTTAAGTTTTTACTAACATATATCATAAAACTTTTATGACAAGTTCATACTTCTTAGTTTTATGAGAGAGTAAGTTAAATTACAAAGTAACATTTAAAAAAATACCCATTCTCAGCATCTTAACTGATTAGAAAGTATAACTATACAGTTTGGCAATAATACATGAAATGTAGCTCTCGAAACATCTTCTATACGACAAGCCCTACCGTGTCATATAAGACTAATTCTATAAACTATCAGTGTGATATATGCTACTTACAACGGAGCTTATAAGTAGTATGCAGCGGTTGTGCAGCAAAGAGTTGCTCTGGAGTTAAGAATGAAATGCAGTGTTTCATATCCGGATGCATAGCGTGGTCAGATTGTTTTGAAAAGAGTAGAAGACATGTGAAAGAAGATAACCAAGAATGAACTTGTTTTGTCAATAAATGGATTACTACGATAAGGTTACACGTTTTTGGCTAATATTATTGTCTTAATTCACTACACCAGTAGTAACTTAATTAATTCGTTATGATATCAGAATGTATCAAGAGCATGAGATATGTCTGATATATTTACCAAGAATAATACAAGTCACTGACAATGCATTTCATGGAAATAATTCCAAAGTTTACGATAGTTTCGGCGAAGTACTGAAACTTATAGGTCATCGAATTTGAAACCGTACAATGATCTGGATTAGATTTTATATTTTAGGTGAATTTCTGCCCAATAATTATCGTTGTTTATTAGCTGTACTTTAAAATTTACCAATTTCAGATGCTTATTTTTCTTTTTTCTTGGTCCGACCTTTGAAAAAATAAAAAGTATTAATTTACACAACATCAGATGAAGAGTGAAGCGATTATCTGACAGCTTTATATTGGAATACAGGCATGTATGTTTATGATCTGGTCTTTAGACAATTGAATAATGCCATACTGAATCCAAAGAAAAAACTTATTCAAGAAAAATCTATGCAAAACTAATACCCAGATATAATGAAAGATTTATTGAGTTAAAAAAAAGCTTAAGTTTTTATTAGAAATGCTAGTGTAAAACTGAAATATATATTTGAAATTCTCATTTACAATAAGACTTTCAAGAATCAACAAGTAGTTGTTTAAATCTAGCGAAGAGAAAGCACTCAAACAAACAATTTACTTCAATCTTTACTGAATGAATATTATTGCTAATGACCTAGTTTAAATTGAACACAATGTGAATGAGATAGTGGAGAAAATCAGTAGCTTAAGCGGGTGGTTGGTTATGAAGGAGTTTCGTTTTCTAAGCCAGATGTTTTGGTTATGGAGCTTACATTGTTCTACAGAGCAACATTATCAGCATTCAGGTCACTCAGCAATCAATAAACACATTGACCTTGATCGAATTTACCGTCCAATCAGAAAAATCTCGGACAAACAAACCGGTCAAAAGAGGATACAATCAAAATTAAGAGGTATACAACGGCAGTTTCAATCAAGATCGAGCGAGATCAACGGAACAAACTGCTAGTTGAACGTGCGGAAATTCGAATACTTCACTTCTTCCTTAAACTTTGCGCAAATGATGTTATTCAGAAGAATAATGTAAGCTGTACACAACCAGAACATCCAGCTCAGAGAACGAAACTCCACCGTAGCTATGTGAATAAGTTGGGATTTTTTCTTATTAAATTTATCAGTTCATTTAATCTACTAAAGTGAACTTGACATAATAGTTCTCATTTCTTATAAGTTTTATTATGCTTCATTTTTGTTCATAATATCATTACTCTTTTATTTTTACACGATATCGTCGATACAACCAGTCATTTTGATAGTCTGCCATTTTTCACTTTGTTATAATCATTACTCTTAATTCAATGATTCATTCTATATTAGTTTTTTTTTTATCCTTTATTAAACTAATTTAAACTATATGAATATTCTTCATTTATATCTCCTAAAGAATACATTATTTTTTTGTGATGATTTCAATTCGAAATAGGACAATGAATGATACAAATGAAAGATTTATATGGTTGTTACTAAGGCACTCAGCCAAATATATCTATCTTCACGAGGAGCGTGTACACAAATTCAAGTGTACAAATAATTCTACACATTGTTTTTTATAAATACCAAATCGTTAGTCGCCAGAAATCTCCTAAATATTTTCAAATTCTAAAAGCAGTAAAATAATTACGTCCAATTTAGACATTAAAAAAAAAACTTGGTGTTTTTCTCCTATCTCCATAGGAACACAACGTCATACCTCTTGTTATTCTAAGGAGAACTTATGAGAATAATTTTTTTTTAAAAAAAAACCCATTAAATCACACAAAAAATGATGATAAAAGAAGAAAGGAAAACAAGTCTTGCGTGTCTTCTCAAATCCCCCAAAAAAATGTAAATGTCCTCACATTGAATGTTGAACATGAAAACAAAAATATATCAAAATTGAAAAATTTTTTTTCCTTTCTTTCTTTCTATCTTCTCACCACTTTCTACATCTATACAATTCTTCTTTCTCTTCTCTTATCTTACTACGTTTACATTATTGTTATTCTAAAAAAAAAATAATTTCCAATCATGAATTCTAATTAATCATTTGTTATTATCATTTATATATAAAGGAGAGATGAAATTTCATTCATACATCACATAATTTAAGGAATTTGATTCGTATCATATAATTGGTATTTTATTTTAGCGAAATAAAATATCGGTTAATAGGTAGATAAAATATATATATATATATATATATATATATATATATATATATATATATATTCGGGCAGAGTTTTGGAGGTTT
This sequence comes from Schistosoma turkestanicum, assembly GCA_944470395.2. Lineage (NCBI taxonomy): Eukaryota > Metazoa > Platyhelminthes > Trematoda > Strigeidida > Schistosomatidae > Schistosoma > Schistosoma turkestanicum. The sequence goes on along the minus strand of OX103979.1, from coordinate 8,591,223 downwards.
GTGTTTTTACACATTTGAAATCATCAATCAATCATTGTTACTAGACCACCATTGAGAAACCTGGAAGCACTGAAAGACGGCCGTCAAGTCCTGGTATAGGACTCATCAGTGGCAGTGCGCATCCACAACTCCTGCACCTCACAGGATTCGAACCCGGCACCTTCGGGATTGTGCGCAAACGCCCAACCATCGGACCACTGAGTTAGCATCAAACGGTGTTATTGTCTAACTCTGATTGATCTACGGATTTTGCGCGACCTCACCCATTTGTGTTTTTTGGTAGTTACTGCCTACACCCGACAGCGTTCAACTCCATTGGTCACGTCTTCTCAACTAGAAATCCGAGAATTTCCTCACGAAGCTAGTCACTAGTGAGCACTGATACGATACTCTGGTGCAGATTTTTGGAGGCTTGTGTTTTTACACATTTGGAATCATCAATCAATCATTGTTAGACCACCATTAGAAACCTGGAAGCACTGGACGGCCGTCAAGTCCTGGTATGGGATTCATCAGGCGTTCGCGAACAATACCGAAGGTCCCGGGTTCGAATCCTGTCAGGTGCAGGAGTCGTGGATGCGCACTGCCATTGATGAGTCCCATACCAGGACTTGACGGCCGTCCAGTGCTTCCAGGTTTCTAATGGTGGTCTAACCATGATTGATTGATGATTTAAAATATATATACATATATCTTTCATTTACGAAATGAAACGAAAAAAAATTACAATCTAATTAATTACTTTTTTTCTATTTTCGTTTATCTTTTGTTTATCAACGACCTATCTAGTTGATTTTTCCGCCTACTAATATTTATCTCCCTTTTTTTGTTTCATTTAGGGAAAAAAAATAATAAAATTATTGTTTTGTTTGAAACAACATGCAATTGAAATTATCCCGCCCAATTGATAAAGACATATTTTGTTTCTATTGAAAAATATCCTAGTAATTTGCTGCTTCTAAAGATAATTTTTATTTTTTTAAAAGAAAAACTTGAATGATTTATAATTAAAAAAACAGGTAATCCATTTCAGATAATCAGAGAGACACATGTTTTACTGTTTCAACTATTGATTGACATGATGCATACTTTCTCCTATTGTAACAATAGTGTAAATAAAGCAAGTGTACATAATTCTACTTGATGAATAGATGATTCTTGTTGATATTGTCATAACTGTGCCCTCATCATCTTCTTCTTATTCTTTCGACAGTAATTGCTTTTTACCACAACTATTTTGTTCTCTTGATGGCAATATTTCTTCTGCTTAATTTGAACAAAACTTAATCTTTGTGTTGAATCGTCTGTACACCCCCTCCCCATATTTCTTCACATATGTTAATGAGTTATCGTGAGTTTTTAAAATAGGCGCGGAATAAGATAAGTTGTAGCCAAATAATCTTATTCGTTTGCACTAATATATTTTACAATCACATGACATTTATTACTATTATTAATATCATCATTGTTTAACAGTAAATAAATATGTTCTTTTAAAATTAATCATCATTCATAAATTTAATTTAATCCTGGAGACAAATTTCTTATCAGTTAATTGAAATCTATGCAACAAACAACAAAGAAATGGTCTATTATACTATACAGAATTGAAATTTGAATGCAAAAAGTTTGAGGAGAAAAAAAAAGAGAGCCAAAAAGATAATTTGTCGACATATGGACAACAAGTGTGTGTGTGTGTGAGTGTGTGTTTGCATGCAGCAGCAGTACAAAAATTCAATGAAACTTTTATTATTATTGTTTTGTGTTTTTTTCAGCATACATTTTGATCGACATTAGTTGGTTGGTATATTAACAACTGTTTGATTTTATTATTCGAATTTCAATGAACTGAACAACAAAAAAAGGAAAGGAAAAATTGAAATTTATAAACTACAGATTTGAATTGATTACATTTTATTTGCTGGATTTTCATTAAAAAAATTGAGAATCAAAAATAAGATTGGCATAAGATTTTTTTTCTAATCGTTATCATTATCCAAATTTATCACGTGAGTATTCAATTCATAAGCTGCATGGGAATGAATATTTGAATATTGTTTACATGATATAAACTAGTCATAAAAGTGCAACTACTGAATTTTTAGATAAAGGGGAATCGGTTCGATATCTTGAATGCTACTAATAAGGTGACTGATTAATAATTAGGCCAGTTCAAATATTCTAAATTTGCTGAAACTATCGTTATCAGTCTTTGCTGAATATGTTTGAAAATGACCTAGTTTAAATTGAACACAATGTGAATGAGATAGTGGAGAAAATTGGGAGCTCAGGTGGATGGTTATGATGGAGTTCCGTTCTCTAAGCCAGATGTTTTGGTTATGGAGCTTACATTGTTCGACAGAACAACATCATCAGCATTCAAGTCACTCAGCAATCAATAAACACACCGATCTTGATTGAATTTACCGTCCAATCAGAAAAATGTCAGACAAATATAGGAATAAGAAACCGATCAAAATGTGTCAGAAATTTGATTTAGTTGTTGAAAAGTAGACAGTCGTTAGTCGTTATTCGCCTTAGTGACATAAATTTCTTTAATACATCAAAAAACTCTTTCTCTCGCTTAGTTACATCAATATCTTCTTTCATCGAGTGTCTTATTTTAAATGAGGTTTACACATTGTATGCTTACTGTGAGCGCCTGTTCATTACGCAACCATTTGTTTTTGGTTCCTTGTACTTTTGTTGCCATCAGTGTTGTACAATATCCTTTTATATCAGAAATATATTTACATTATATTATTTGGTTCATTTGGCTTTCTTTTTATATCCTTGCTATACTATTTGCTGATGTGTTGGGTATGTTAGATCCCCAGAACTCGCTTGATAAATGCCTTATTTTGGACTTCACGTTTACGAGCATGAGCTAATCAGTTGACCTTGAGATCTCATTTCCCACCAGGAAGATCCATGACTGTGATTGGCTGCCGTGTATTTTAGTGTGCTGTTTTCGTGGCTGTCCCAAGGACGTTTCTATGATGTATAAATAAACGAGAGTTGTGTGCATGATCGTATTGTGATTGCTGGGTGTTGTGTAATATACATTCTACGCTTATCAGGACTTCTTTTTTACAGCTTGCGATTCAAGGTAGCCTAACTGGACGCTGGCAATTGTCTCGTTCATGTTTATCGACTAAGGGGAACTCATAATAGCTTCAAGCGTACCTAGTGACGAACATAACATGATGTATGGTCACAGTAACTTTTAACTAAACTCTTTCATTTTTATAGAACAGTGAGAAGACGTAATTGATCTGAAAAATGTGATGTATTCGCGCTATACATTTCGAACAATCTGGTCACACATATTCAAGGCATTTTATATGAAGATGAATAAAAGGTCAAGTCAATAAACGTTCAAATACACATAAGTTGATCATTGTAAATAAAGGTGAGAGAGACTTAACGTAATATGAAAAAAATAAGAAAGGCTAGGACAATTGTCACATTACCCTAAGCTTAAAGATTGCCTGGGTAAATTCAAGGTTATGACAATTTTTCATATCGATTACGTCTTCTCACTGTTCTATCAAAATGTATAAAAGGGACTAATTGTTTTAAATTCTTTCATGTAAAGAATTTGCAGTCATTTTGTAATTGTGATTAATAAATATTACAGATTGTAACCAGTTGACAAGAATCCAATGGAAAACGAGAAAAAATTCATGGTATTCCATTGAAACTTATGTTTTTTCTTCAAACTACTAAAGTGAACTATGTTTGTGAAATTTCAAAAAAAGTTAGAAAGCTAGAAAGCATTGAACAATTGTTTGTTTGGTCTTCGTTTTAAAATTTCTCATTAATTGTGAACTAAAACTGAAGTGAAAATTTTAAAGAATACCAGGTTTTATATACATTTTGTAATGTATATTCATCTAGTTCACATTTACAAGCAGTATTAAACTGTAATGATATCAATAGGTATTAATTTCGTTAAGTTTATAATTGTACTTTTACTTTATGTTCTGTTTCAGTGGAAGAGATATGTTGATGAGAACAATAATGTTTATGATAAATTTTACTAGATATTTACGTTTTTAAATGTACGCTTAAAAATATTTTATAACACGATACGAATATGAATAGTATTTATTAAAAAGTACTTTTGCAATCTCAAAATGTAGTTAAGGATATAATGTTTTTTTAAAAATAGCTTCACAAACAGCTTAGTCAATCTTGATATGAAAAATAATTTTATCATTTTGTCAGTATAGGGTTGTGGAGTTTCATCGAAACCATGCACCAGGCGTTGTCAGATCATCAGTGGAGACCTGGAAGCCCTGGACAGCCAATTCTTCCCAGTATGGAACTCATCAACAGTGCGTATCCACGACATTTGCAAGCAGAAGTCGAAGCTAGGAACTTTGGTTTTGTGTGTAAACATTTAACCTCTTGACCAATGAACCAACATCTAATTGTACTAATGTCTACCATGAGGATTTTCGTATTATGATTTCAATATGGTTGGAATTATTAAATAGCATTTTGATTCAATTCATTTGACGAACGATTCGCAATATCAGTGGTCGTCAAATAATTATAGTTATGGAAGATATTATCAACTACACTGAACAAGTGTGCTGTTTCATACAATGATTTCTCACATAGTTACAGATCTATGCAATAAATAATATGGTCTAATGACTATAGATCTTTGTTAAGTAAGACTTGAGGAACCTGAACAGACAGATACAACGCAGAACTTTGTACGTACGTACATTAGTTCAGGTTGCCATACCGCATTAACACAGAGACGCCACAGTCAGTTCTAATCCCATGGTGGGGGCGATAGCAGAAGAATTACTGGTAATGGAAAATATTAGGGATCGAAGATATTATTCAAGAAGTGTAGTTCAGTGAGATAACTTTAGAAAGAGGAAGATAAAGATAATAAATTCTGAAGATTAGAATTGAAGAGAACACAAAGAGTGGATGCATCTGCGCCGTTGCAAACGATTCTGAGCCATGTCATTCAAGGTCTCTAACCATCGGCGACTTTCGTCTCGAGGACCCCAACCAGTCGACACCTACCAACATGACCCAGTCCACTTGTCAGTGACCCCATGGATTTGTGCCATGTTTTGGTTTAGCCGCCTCTAAATTTCTTCCAACCTACTCCTACACCACGAAACATTGCTCGTCGAGGCAGTCAGTGGTTGGGCATTCGTAGCACATGTCTCAACCACCTCAACTGATGGGGTTTGACTACTTCATTGATTGATCTGCCATCTCTGACTAGCATTCGTTTCCTGACGACAGCATTGCTTACCCGGTTGTCAAAGAATATACGAGAAATGCTACGGAGGCACCTATGATCGAAGGCAAGCAACCTAAGAATGTCCTCTACTCTCACCGGCCATGTTTCGCATCCGTATAGTAGGACGGAGCGAACTGATGAACAGTACACTCGTCCTTTGGTTTGTAAACGGATATCTCGCCTACGTCATAGGTGATGCAAGTTGGCAAACGCCAATCGAGCTTTCTGTATCCGTGCTGAGATTTCGTCAGTCGCCAGGCCATCAGCACTGATGAAAAGCGGTCTACACGTCCGATTACTTCACTTCCTTCCATTAGATGAGTTGCCGATGCAGACCAATCTTGAAGCAACGTTTTGCATTTCGAGGATGAGAGCTGCATCTCGAACATGTTTGCATTGTTGCTTAGGGTAGTCAGAAGACTCTGCATTTTTTCAGCATCTTCACCGAATAGGACTATGTCATCGGCATACTCTAAGTCAGCAAGCGTATCTCCTGGTGGAAGGTCCACTCTTGAAGAGTCAGACAGTGATAATATTAACTCTAATAGCATATATACAACAAAGTTAAACAGCAATGGATAGGGTGGACAGCCCTGATGGATACCACTTGAAGTAACTAATTCCGGTGACATTTCGCCATAAGCTCTGACTCGACTAGTGCTAATATTAACGTTAACCAGACAAAAATAATCTAAACCACTCAAACTCTGCCCTGAGAGTTGGGAAGTCGAGTTTCTTCGTAAGTCACGAGGCCGATACACTTTCTGACAACCAGGCAAACAGTGCTGGTGCTTGAAATGAGTGAAACCTATTGGACACAGGCTGAACAAAAAGATTAGCTTTAGAAGAGATGCTGTTGTAATCCAACCATGAATAAAAAAATGCCTCACACACAAAATGAATTGCACTAATGTAATTCCAAGAAGCACTTACAGGATGGGAATCTCATGGACCCAGGATCGTCAAAGCATCTCTCGAGACAAACAAAAGGAGAATTACGATGAAGGTCATTCGGTGCCATGCACTCACCAATGATAACAACGAAGGCGCTATAGATCGATTCTATGGAAGTCTGCAGTCATTCGTCAAGATTAGACAATGTTGATGGGAGACCTAAACGCCAATGTTGGAATGGACAACATTGAATATGAAGACATCATAGTAAAACATGAACTAGGGGAAAGGAACGAAAATGGTGGGAGATTCATAAATCTATGTCTCTTCAACAAAATGGTTAGATAATCCCGTACAGAATGGATTTCACTGGATCACATTATAAAAAAGAATCGATTACATCCGCACCAATAAAAAGTTCAGAAGGACCATGAAAGATATGAGAACAAAGAGAGGAGCTAATATAACCTCCAATTACTACCACTGAGGCTAAAGAAGCATTGGACAACTGCAGAAACAACACTGTAAAAGTTCAATATGGCCTTTCTTAGGGAAACTGGCAAACTAAACGAATTCAAGATAACGTTTTGGAATATGTTTCAAGCTTTTCATGATCTACTCAATGAAGAGAAAACTACCATGGCGAACAACTATAAAGAAATCAAAGAAGCAATAACTTGAGCATGTGACCAGATTTTGGGCCACAAGATATGAATCACTGTTGATAGACTGGATAACTTTCGTGAAAAGAAGAACAAGACGATAGCAATCAATAACAGCTTAACAAGATCAGAACAAGCCAAGGCACAGGCCTAATACTCAGAAGCAAACCAGTAAGTAAAGAAGAGTATAAGAGGATACATGTGAAAGATCTAGCAGTGATATTAGAAAAAGCTATAACACAGGGGTACACGAGACAACCACACGATACTACGACGAAGCTCGCTGGAAAGTGTAGTAAACCAGGACGATCAGTAAGGATGGAGGAAGACAAAGCAATCACTCAGTTCCAAGAACAGCAAATTAGGTGAGTAGAGCACTTTGAATAATTCTTTAATAGATCAACCTTTGAACCAATCCAACGTTGTAACAGCACACACACCTCCAAATTGATTTTGACACACCAACAGTGGATGAAATCAGCCACCACACAAATTAAGAGCGGTAATGTACCAACTCAGGTAGTTAAAGCAGAGATAGAAGTACCTGTAAAGATGCTCCACGCTCCTTTTAGCCAGATTTGAGACGAAGAACAATTACAGATCAAACAGAAGGATACCTCATCAAGATACCAGAGAAAGATGTCAGCATGTGTGAGAGCTACAAAGACATCACTCTGTAGCTTAGATGCTAATCATATCAATTATCTCTCTCTCTCATATATATATATATATATATATATATATATATATATATATATACTAGTCAACTTCGTTGACTACAACAAAGTAATCGACGGTATAAAAACTTCTTCGAAAATACGGTGTATTCTAGAAGGTAGTCACAATCATACGGAATTCTTACGACGGTTAAACGACATGGAGGGCAGCTCAGAGACTCATTCCTAGAATCAGGACAGTTCTAATGTATGGAGCGGAAACTTGGAGAACTACAAAAGCCATCATCCATATGATAAAAGTGTTTATTAACAGTTATGTATTTGTTTATTGACAGTTGTCCACGAAAGACACTGAGGATCCGTCAGCCAGACGACATCATTAACAACCTATTATGGGAGTTAGCAAGCCAGATAGCAGCTCAGGGAGAAATCAGGAAATAAACTTGAAGGTGAATAACACACATTGAGGAACACAACCAGCTGCCTCACGCGGCAAGCCCTAACTTAGAATCCTTAAGACGAAAAAACAGAGAAAGACCTAAGAACTTATTGCTCAGAGAATTGGAGGCAGAAATGCAAAGAATGAATAGCGATCGGGAAGAAATGGAATGGAGAGCGAAGAAGAGAGTCGGCAGGATGGCCTATGCTCCACGAGGCGTAGCAGGCGTAAGTAGTAAGTATTACCGGACTCAAATGCTTTACACATTCATCGCACCTTTTATTACTTGTTTTACCTTCAATATTAATATGCCTGAAATATACTTACTATACCAATAACTCAAACACAACTTTTACTGTTTCGTCGTACTAACGCAATTTATTGGAAAAAATTCATACGAAATGAATAGGATATAAATTTGTCTAGCTTCCATATTGTTCGGTCTTTATGAAGTCAACCAGGAGCACTTAAATCAATTGAGAAAATGTTTAATTGTATCTAGTCTACTTTCTTGTTTTAAACTTTCTGTCTTACATCACATGAACAAAAAGACACCGACACTAACAGGAAAAAAAACTGAGACGGAAAATTTCTTCTCTTTCATATTAAATTACTGATTAATGTCTGTGAAAATTTGTTCACGGTTGAATTCAACTAATTTGGTTTGTTTACACAGACTAAATATTTTTTTTTCCTGTGAAAGTGACTTTTTTTTTATAACTAACATAATAATAAAATGAGATTTTAAACAAATAATCAAAAAATAATTAAGAGTAATTTAAAAAAGAATTTTAATTTCTACTCAATTTCCATAGTTGAAGTGAACATTCTTTGACTATTTGAGGCAATATAAAATCTTACTACTGAATAGTAGTAACATGGATAGTACAAAAAATATTGAAATTTTTGCTTGAATTTTGCAGTTACAGTGTTAGGCAGTTTCATAGAAATTTCAAATGATTAATTTTAATAAATATTCAGCAGGAATATCATCAGAATGAACAGATACGCATTAGTGATATGCTAATTTTACATTTTCATCTGGTTTATCAGGTGAATTAGTCATATATTTACCTCTTCTTTTATTATCATACTGATAGCTGAGTTGGATTAGATTAGAAATTATAATAGAGCTTATAGTATTTTAAATTAAATATGAATCCTTAGTTATTGCTGGATCATTTAAATAAGATAAGTAAAAATGAAAAGAAAGTGTTTGAATCTTCTTGATAAAAGACTAAGTTGCCATTCCCTGTACAAGCTACAAATGATCTATTCCTATTAAGGATGGTGCTTTAAAGATAAAAAATATGCAGTTCATTGAGCTTAATTTGTGGAAAAATTCTAGAATTAGTTAAATATCTACCAAACTCTAACATTATTACCTTTTGCATTGAATAAGTAACATTTAAATATTTCGAAATACATTCGTTCATTCAATGTCCAAACTGAAATTTCAATTCTAATAATATTCATCCAAATATTTTTCAGTCACTTGATAAAGGACTATTTAGAAATAAACTGAACTTTGTTTTATGAAAGTTTAAAACATTGTGCGAAAAACACGAATAATGAATGTATTAAGAATTGCTTTGTATAATGTTATGGTAAGACACCGAATAATTAAATGATAGAAAGCAATATAGTACGATAAAACAGTGGTTGTTCAATCTGAAAATTCACTGATTAGTTAAAATTAGTAATATTTTCCGAAATGAAGTAACATTCTGAAATATATATATATTTAAATTCTTGGATTTGCAAAATGTCCGATTGACAAAGATCAATTTAATCCTCTTGGTATCAAAGATCGCACACTCACCAATATTAAACAGGAGGAACTGAAGAAGTGTGTAGAAATCGGTTTCTAATGAAGCCTAGGTTTGAAATCTCTGTTTAGCTTTAATTTATTATCAAGCACAACGAACTAGCTTTGTTTATTTTTCAGTTTACAAGTGAAATCTACTCGAGTTTCTATGAAAAAACTGATTCATATATGGACATGCTTTAACGTAAGAATGAATCTCCCTGGGGGCCAGTATCAACTGTTGATAAATTCTTTGACAACAAACATAAATTGCAACGGCTCGATTGGATATTCTTTTCTATTTGGAAATTACAAAGATTGTACGTGTCAAGTACAGCTGTAGCCGTTAATCAGCTCTTCAGTCTGCGAATGCGTTTTATGATTATGATCAAGAACAGTGAGATGTCTGCTGCTGAGTTTCTTTCAGGCCATTTTAATTTGTGTATTAGTACAAAGGTTTACAGTCTTAAAATTAACTTATTTTTAACATTAATTAGTCTCTGTTTTAAATCACAAGATATGTAGATCACATTTTCAGCCATTTCTAATGTGTAAAGATATAAACTCCGCATTTCTAGATAAATTATCCATCGAGGACGACTATTGGTTTAACAGTTTAGTAATCGTGACAACAATTGCTTGTACTTTATTTGAGGCGTCAAAGTAGGCTAATTTGATTCAGCCCGAGATGACTTCAGTTTGTATATTAAGGTTTGTTACATAAAGGGCCTGTCACAAACTTTCTTAATTCAAGTTGTTTTAATTAAGTACTTAGGCTCTTTCAAAAACATATTCACAAATTTAATTACTTGATGTGTTTAACAGAGATGCAAAATTTTGAAAATTCCGACGAAGTAAACAGGTTCATTAACAGGTACCAATACTTCTGACGGAAATGTAAATTTCAGAAACAACGACACACCCATGGTTTAGAGTATGCACGTCGATTTTGAGAGCCCTATGAATTGAAAAGTTATTTCTAATCGTTCAGAAGCAAGAGCAAGGTGGTTTGCCTATTTTCCTCCTCCTCTATCCTTTAGAGAAGTGACTAATACAGAATCCACATATCAAATTGGCATGAGTGTAAACTAGTAGTCATTGAGACATTTGCTCGCGATTTCCTGTTGTTGATACTTATGCTTTAACCGGGTGATCGCCAACGTTTTATCCTCATTGTCTTATTACCTATACATGAAATGAAGAACTTAAACAATTCCTACGACTTGAAGTAAGAAAAGTGGGAATGGTGAATGTGAAGATATATTTGCTGAAAAAAGAGACGACGACGAAGCTAATTGAAAACGCATTTACATATACATTGATTTGTACACCTACTTGATTATTAATTAGTAAAGTCATATGAATAATTAGATCCCCAGAATTCTAACACATCACGTGCTGCATGGCATGTTGAGAATAATTCACGCTAATTTAATGCAAGGATTATCTCGTCTTGAATCAACATCATAATGAAACAAATCAGTGTTTTAATGAATAAAACACCACCACTGAAAAGTGTCCACGAAGCCCACAACCTGTTCGTTTGACTGTGAATGGTAGGTAAGTACCTTGATATGTTTAACTGAGATGCAAAATTTTGAAAATTCTGAGGAAGTAAACTGAGGTTCATCAACAGATACCAACACTTCTGACGGAAATGTAAATTTGAGAAACACCGACACATCCATGGTTTAGAGTGTGCACGTCGATTTTGAGAGTCCTATGAATCGGAAAGTTATTTCTAATTGTAAATGTTTTTTATAAATAGCAAGAAGTAAAATGGTATTCAGTATGGGATAGTTTTAGCGACCCGAAACAGCTGAATACTTATCCTCAGTAGTTTTAGTTGGCGTAGACCTCATGTAATGAAATTCCGGTCATTTAGAAAAAGCATTAACGATTAGAAATAACTGTTTTCAATTCATAGGACTCTCAAAATCGACATGCACACTCTAAACCATGGGTGTGTCGTTGTTTCTGAAATTTACATTTCCGTCAGAAGTATTGGTACCTGTCAATGAACCTGTTTACTTCCTCGGAATTTTCAAAATTTTGCATCTCTGTTAAACACATCAAGGTACTTCCCCACCATCCGCAGTCAAACAGACAAGTTGTGAGGTTCGTGGATATTTTTAAAAGAACACTACTTAAAGCCAAGGAAGATATCTAGGATGTAATTCAAAGATTTTTACCAACGCAAAACTTCTAAACAGTGAATCAAATGAGACCAGTAGAAGCGATGTTTGGAAGTAAAATTAGGATATTAATCGGACAAATAAAACCAAGAACCAGCCACTACACGAAAAAACGATTGGAGCACCAATTAAATAAGCGATATAGAGCATTACTTACAGAGTTCGACATGGGATTTCCATAATTTAAAGCCAAATTGGAATCATAATACACAGAAGAGGGAAAATCATTCATGAAGTGAAAGTCAGGGAAACGAGATGGGTGTGACGTGTAAACTAACTGTGACCGACCAGACAAGATCGAAAGACAACATGTGATACAAAGCCCACCACAACACTAAACATATTACTGGTTTGGATAAGGAAGTTAAGCGGGACAAAGAAAATCAGAAAGAATCTCCCAAGAGATCGCAGAGTGTCAGACGGAAGCCAAAGCGAATAAGAGTGAACCCATATGATATATATTATCCATGATGATCGAATCAAAAGGCGCATTACATTTCTGAGTCATTGTTAATTGATTTCATATTACTTTCATTTTTAAGCCAACACGATGACCACTCAGTGTAATACACATACATTCGGATATAGAAAGAGATGTTATGAGAGCAAAGATAATTATAAACATTTATAGATGAATTTCAATGGGAGATAATCGATATTTACAAACTTATACAGATTCTTTTGAATGTTAACAAGCTGGATCGTTATAAAAATGGAGATTATACTACAATTTTATGCCGAGAATTCGTTAATGTAATGAAATAGATGTCATTGAATAAAGTGGGTATTATGAGTATTACTACATTGTTATTGAGTATTTTAATCACAACAATAATTGCAGTCCTCTCTCAATATGAACTTTTAGATCTGGAAAGTACGAAGTGTATTGGATGTTAGACGCAATATTTTCTTCTAGGTCCAGCATTAATGCCAGTTTGTCTTGGATTTGTTACACTTTAAATGGGAATAATCAAAGGTCGTGACATTATGTTTACGTTTATCAATTTCCTGCAGTTTAATCCTGTACAATTGTAAATGACAATTTCCCAGTGACTGACCACAAACAACTCAGTAGTTTACATTCTTTCGAGCTTATCCTTTCATATTCTAAGCTGACTTCTTCTTGTAAATTATTTCAACTTGTCTCTTTATATGTTAAAAGTGTCATCTTTTCATTTGACTGATTACTGAATGCTAATATCAATGAAAAACAACTAAGTCAATAAATGTGTTGTTCATTCAGAATTTACGCTATGCACATAAATCGGTATAATAATAGGCTCATTATTATGTTACAATGATCATTCTTTGTAAGCGATGAAATATCACATGAACAACTAACAATTTTAATTTTTTTTTTGCACATCAACATAACTAAAACAACTTACAAGAAAAAGCTATATACAAATAAAATTTAAAAAAGAAATTAAACAATTAAGAATAATTTGTCATGAAATTATTTTTCAATACAAAAAAAAACACAATTTAATTTCATTTATGAAAACATAATACATTTTAGGCAAGCTATTAAAATAAATATGCTGTGAAGAAACTATGCCTAAAATAGTTATAACACTTTATAAGCATGCATATACATTTAGATATATATATATATATATATATATATATATATATATATATATATATATATATATAGATATACGAATATATTACGTAACTAGATGAAGAGATATGCTCATTGCGGGTAGAATTAAAGTCTTTTACAAAAAGTAACATAAACAGAGAGACAGACAGAGAGAGGGAGAGAGAGATTGGAACAAATTCATTTACAAAACAAAATATAAGGATTAACTATAAGTCATATACAACAAAATGGATATATTTTTGGGAAGGTTACATAATAAATAGTGATAAACTGTTACAGATTACTATTAAATAAAAGTTCTGCTCTATTTTTTTTAAAATAAAAATGTACTATTTGATCTGGTACTTGAAATGTTCATTTGACCAGAATTTGTTATTGATGACGATGATGACAGTGTAGCTGTGATTGTTGATTCACCATTACTCAATGTAGAAGAAATAACTGTTGAATTAGGTACATTTCTTATGAGTGATTGAGAAATACTACTACTGCCAATATTATTATGATTATTACCACTACTACTAGTACTATTGCTAATATTGTTATTGATATTAGTTGTGGAAATTGGTAAACCAGGTGGAAATATTGAATCGATCATAGATAAACCAAGTGACTCATCATTGGTTAGACTGTTGTTACAACTGGTACTATTAGTATTGTTATTATTATTATTATTATTCACATAACCAATACTACGACTTGTAGTAGTACTATAATTACTTACAGAATTATTACTAATCAATGATGTATGATTAACATTAAATTGTGAATTAATCAAACGTATAACACCAACTCCACCACCTAAACGTCTGGAATTCATACTGCCTTGTATTGACCAACAATTTGTATCTGGATCATAAATTTCCACAGATTTCAAATAAGTAGCACCATCGAATCCACCAATTGCAATTAATTGATTGTTAACTACAGCTAACCCAACCTTATTTGTAAATAAAATAAATAAGAACAAAAATAATGATAAAAATAGACTAATCAATAATAACAAATGAATAATTATACTGAAGAAATATGAATATCAATTGAAACTAATTAGTCAGTCAGTTAGTAAGCGACAATGTAGATAGAACTTGGTACGTATTTTTATATTCGTTCAAGCTGTCATGCCACATTAGCACAGAGAGATGGAATTGTCGATTTGAATTCCCAGGTGGTAGGGGTAGTAGCAGTATTACGGTAATCGAAAATATTATCGGAGAAGTAAATCCTAGTGAAATAAATTTAAAAGGAGCAATTAAAAGTGATTATGAATTTAGAAGATTGGAATTTGAGATACGAAAAAGAATGGATGCACCTGTGCCATTGCAAACGGTTTTCAGCGATGTCATTCAAAGTCTCTAATCATCGGTTACTACTTTCTCTCGGTACCCGGCAAGGTAGTCTACACCTATAAACATGGCTCAATGCAGTTGTCAGCGGCTTCATGGATTTCTGCCATGTTTTGGTTTGACCGACCATAGCTTTCCTCCAGCTTACCCTTACATCACATAACATCGTTCGTCAAGGTAGTCGGTGGTAAGGCATACGTAACACATGTCCCAACCGTTTCAACCGGTGAGGATTCATTACTTCACCAGTTGGCTTTCCATCCTTGCCTGGTACCCTTTTCCTAATCCCAGTATTGCTTACTCGATGGTCCCAGGATATACGAAAAATCCTTTTAAGACACCTATGATCGAATACTAATAATTAATTAATGCAAAATAGGCTTGATAAACGAAACCAAACCTCATATATTTCTCCGCACAAAACTCAATACAAGACAAAAAAAATGGTCTTTGACAATTTTTTTTGGTTGATGAATTTCATTTCTATCATTATTTATACTGCTTGTTTGAATCTTCCCATTAGTGTTTATGGCTGTGATTGATCAGTGTCTTTTGGTATATAGGTTGCTTTAATATTACCCCACTAAGCAGAATTTCTATAATTATCATTTGTACTATCCTATTACCTTGATATTACGACTTGGAAAAATTACATTATAATCTTTCGCCATGCCACATCCATCGTTAAGTACTCGCTGTATTTTCTGATTGATTCGAAAACTCATTTACTAATTTATTCAATACACTTTACGCTAAAGTCAGTTGATTAAGCTAAAACCCTTCATCAAATAAGCTGGCTAAGCAATGTATCATAAATCTTCCAATAACACCTTACTCTGACATGGAATGCTGAGATAAAAATAGATTTCAAAAAAGACCAGGAGAGCAAAGATCAAAAACATGATATCAATCAACGAAGTTACTGAACAATAGTATGAGCTATACGAACGTCCTGGCTAAGATGTTTACGGTAATTGTAATCTAAGAGTTGGAGACGTTTGACGAAATGGAGCGAAATAAGTTGCGATAGAGAGGCTGTATTCATTTTGTATCTTCATCTTAATCTTGAGATAAGTATGGTAGAAACAATATGAACGTCTTCAATGATCGATTACACAAAATATAGTAAGTCGTTGAAATGTTCAATAGTAGAAATAGATTAGTTAATAGAAAATCACACCATCAAGATCAGGTTATGAAATGTTTAATGATCCCTACACATTGGTCTGTGATTATGCATATTACAGCAACTGAAGGGAATTCAATTGTATTGTAAATCAATTTGAAGTCCTCCAGAAATCTTAAAGAAGATATAAGTCATTTCACATTAGTCGATATATTTATAAACCATAAAAGTATATGCGCCAAATAAAAATTATTACTTCATAATTATGAAAAGTAAGACGTTCTTTACAGTGATTAATTCTTTTTGTACACAGAACTTACTCCACTACGTCGTGATGTCATTGCCACAACAGGAGTCCATGTACGACTGCGTAAATCTAAACATTCTACAGAGGATAATTCTGCAATTTCATCTCTTCCACCTACAGCGTATATCAGACCATTATAGACAGTTACACCTAAATGTTTACGTTTAGTTCCCATACAGGAAATCTGATGCCATGTGCCAACACGAGGATCGAAATGTTCCACAGACGACAAAGGTTGTTGACCATCTGAACCGCCGACAGCATATAACTGACCATTTAAAACTGCAACACCGACACCTAAACGACGAGTAATCATGCTAGATACCTTGGTTGGAAAGAAAGAACAAAACAGATATATATATTACATGATCGATCCATGTACTGTCGTAACAGTAGTATTTCTTTTCGTATACACTAGTAGTCGATAAAAATTGGTTTATATCATTTGAGTTAGCTAGATCAATGCAAAATTATATTTATTTATATTCTGTACCATTCATTTTAGTCCTTAAAATCTTTTAACAATCTACACAGTAACTTGATAAGAATACATAATATGTTTACACAACAGCCTGTCTGAATATTAGAAAAAAAACATGGAATTGAGGATTCTCATTAAATAATTAAATTATGAATATAGGTTTTATTGATATATATACTCCAAGTTGTAGAAAGAATTAACACATTACAGTTATCTTCTTGAATATAAGCAACTATATTTTTTTACTTGAAAAGAAATAGCAATTTTGGTGAAGAGTCTTCTTATACGGAAACTTGTAAACATTATGACTAAGGTTTGACTTGATTTTTTCAAATAACTTGTACGTTAGATGGATGAGTTGAAGAGGTTTTGTGGGAACTGGTAGAATTTTTAAGTTTTATTCAGTACAGATTGATTTTTTAGGATACTACTATTTAAAACTAGAGCATACTGGACAACCATCTCGCACTAGTATGGAACCCCTGACGTTCTAGCAGGTTGTGTCTGGCGAACTTTAAACAATCTGACCACATACATACTTTTCAAGGCATTAAATATGAAAATTAATAAAGGTTAATCAAAGAAATATTCAAGTAAGCATAAACTGATAGTTGTAAAAATATAGAATGGGAAATTAACGTAACATCTTATTCAAACATATTTTTAGCAAATATTCTTCGGATTCTATTAAAGAGGTATTTTAGCAAGCCTAGCTTTTGTTGCAATGGACAGAAACTGTGGAAATTTAACCTAGACCAATTCACATTAGTACTCATTACTTCGTTGAAAGTCAAATATTTACGTTCATAGTGTACATGCAAACTTAGAGTAGATGACTAAGGATAAACATACTAAACAAGTGAAAAGATTATGTCATAGTTATGAAGAGATCTTAGAAATTAATATGCAGGGGTAGTGCACAATACATATATCAAGTACAATTAAATATACAAGGGGGACATACCTTGAGCCATTTATTTACATTGGGATCATAACATTCGACAAAATTCAAACAAGACACACCATCTTGTCCACCAACAGCATACATAGAACCATTTAATACAGCTACACCGACACTTGTACGACAAGTACTAGTTGAAGCAATATCTGATGACCATTGATTTGTTTGTGGATCATATCTAAATTTAAACAAGATTGAAAAAATGCACAACATGAACAACAGGACAACGGTTGCTAAGTTCAACCAGTTGCATTAAATATAACTGATATAAGTGAAGAAAATCACTTGAAAACATTTTAATATCATCCAGGTTGGGACTGTTCAGTCAATTCTCTAACTGTGTATAAAGTAATTTTAGATAATTAAAAAAATCCATTGTGTTATGGAAAAAAATAAAGAGAATTCTTTTCTCGACTAAATCATTTACTTAAGCTGTACATTCGTATTGACAGTTGTTTGATAGAAATTGAAGTCTATGGCAAAATGCAAGATAAAGCATCATAAAATGATTCGAGATTTCAAATATCGAAAGGAAGTAGATTCTATGGGGGGGGGTTACACAAGTGGCACAAAGCGATCAGTTTCCAAACGCATCTTGGAACATTACCAGGCGTGGCATTTAAAAGAGGAGTGCAAAGCTATCACTAGTTTAGTAGAGGAGCATCTGATCAACTCTGAGCACGTTACTCCAAAAAAGTCATCAATTACAATAATTTAAACAGTCAAAACAATTGAATCGGGGCGTAATCGATCCACTGATTCAAGCCCGAACTCTGTGTGCAATAACGATCAGTCCAACCTTTCATTATTCCTTAGTCCTAATCCCCCTTACCAGTAGGCTTTTGGTCTTGTTTTGTGCTAATTTTCCAAGATTATTATTCAATAGTTATTGTGACCTTTACGTTATTCATACTACTGACCATTACATTATTTTCATCCTCTTATTCTTCTTATGCAACCCCTGAGTCATTACGCAACCCTCTTTTAATATTTAAAATCTCGAACTATTTTACTATGCAACATCTCCTATTTTTCCATAGACTTCAACTTTTATCAAACAACTATATTTACGAATGTACACCTTAAGTGAATGATTTAGTAGAGAAGACAATTCACAAAGCAGAATTCTATTTATTTTTATTCAAAGTAATTCTAGGCAACATAGGCATACAGAAAAAACTCCATGATGTCCATTCATTGATATGAATACTAAATAGAGAATTTATTGACAATTCCAACAAAAAAGAATATTGTGAGTAACCTTTTTAGACAGCTGAACTTTGAAACTAAAGAAAACGTTCATGGAAAGTAAAGCTTAAGTTATTGGATGGTTTACACTGATTAAACTATATGGGATATACTTCAAACTGTGATAACATACTGTATGGACTATGATGAATGCTAGAAACATTGAAAATTAGATATACGGCAGGTTGTCTGCAACAACTTGGCATCCATTTTATTTCAAGTTGTACGTTAGACTACTTACGAGTAGTTTAAAAATTACTGTCAGTGAATAAACCAAAACAATGCTTCAAGACAAAATGAATAGTAAATATCAACGTATTACCTTTCAACTGAATTTAAATAACTATGTCCATCATGTCCTCCAACGGCATAAAGAAGATCATAGACAACTCCAACACCAACACCACAACGTCTCTTATGCATTGGGGCTACAAGATGCCATTTATGTGTACGTGAATCATAATGTTCAGCTGAGGCGATTGCATCCCCTGAACACCATCCACCAACTGCAAATAATAATTCACCTCCTTGTAAAATTTTTCTCGGTACAGTACGTGGACCTTGCATTAGTGGACGTTCTTGAGGTAATAATAAATAATCTTTAGCTTCATCGACTAAATCACGACAACGTTCATCTGAACGTACTAATAAATTTGTACTAACTATACCAACTAGAAATTTCGGACTAAGAAGTGGTAATCGTACATGTTCTAGTAAATAAGATAGATAAGGACGACGATCAGACAAATTATGATGCATCCAACGCATAACAGCATAATATACTTGTTCTTCTGAGTTAATATTTAAATCATCTGAACGTAAAATATCTACAAGATGATTGACAGGTAATAGAAGAAATTCTTCAGATGCTACAACTTCCTAATTAAATTTAAGAAAGAAAACAGAGAAGAAAGATGCTGAAAGATCAAGAGCATTTATGTTTAAAAGTTTCCAAAAGCAAACATGAAGAAAACTTATTTCGGTGGAATACTCTAATTGATTTAACCGGTTTATTTACTAGAAGTATGGACATGCAATTTACATTAAACAAAATTCAAAAACTATGATAAATTAACTGTTCAACAAGCGATTCAAGGTGAAAATTTAAATTGAGTTTTTTGGCCATTTTCGAATCATGAATATAACCCTACTGAATCTAAGTGTTCATATATATCAAACTCTTTCAGCTTTACAGTAACTAGTAGTGTGGTTTGTATACAAAAACCAAATGTATCCCCAAAATGTGATAGTTTCACTTTATCTAGATAAGGTACTTATCATTAAATCACATCTTAGGTCAAATGTTTGTATGTTAGCTGCGAATTCTTTATAACTTTCAGATATTTCATTCCTTAGTTCTACGATTATTACTATTGATTCAAATATCGTACTATAATTATTATCATTATTTATGATGCTTAATTATTATTCTTATTATTTCGTCTAGATAACTTGACTTAAATTGTAGAAGTGTATTCTACATCATTATAAAAACCAATTATTTTGCACTGATTTAAAAAAAAAAAAACATTCTTCGTCACAGTTAAAACCATAATTAAAACTTAATTGTTGCAGAACAGTAGTATTTATCATCAGTTTGACATTTAAAAGACAATAAACTATTAAAGAGAATAAACAAGGTTTTCATGTAACCATACACGTACAAATTAATAAAAACTCTATATTTAGTAACCTAATTTACAATAAAGCAGAATCCTACTTAAATCACTCCTCAATTTTTTGTGAGCACTCTCAGTGATAAACATTTAGAATGAACTGAAAGGATAGCTTTAACAGTTTTTTTTTTGAATGAATATATTTCTAAGAACACGTATTATTGCATTACGTGAACAGCTTGTACATATACAGAATTCAGCTATTGTTTCAGAACGCATTTAAAATGAAAAGTGCATACAGGAAAGTGAAACTATTTCACTGTTGAGCAGTATTAAATCCAGACAGACAGACAGATACAACGCAGAACTTCGTACGTAAGTACATCAGTTCAGGTTGCCATACCACGTCAACACAGAGACGCAACTGTCACTTCAAATCCAATGGTGATAGCGATAATAGAAGTATTAGCAGTAATGAAGAAGATTATAGTTCGAAGATATGATTCGAGAAGTGTACTAGAGTGAGAAAACTTTAGAAAGAGAAAGATAGAGACTATGAGGAATTCAGAAGGTTAGAATTAGAGAGAACACAAAGAGTGGATGTAACTGCGCCGTTGCAAACGATTCTGAGCCATGTCGTTCAAGGTTTCTAACCATCGGTGACTTTGGTCTCGCGGACCCCAACCAGGTAGCCTACATCTACCAAGATGACTCAGTCCACTTGTCAGTGACTTCATGGATTTGTTTTGGTCTGGCCGCCCCTAGCTTTCTTCCAAGTATTAAATCCTCCTCACATTTAGTGAACTTGGTGTTATTTTTAATAGATGGATGTCTCTTTTACTGTTGCTTCAATTCAGATTATCATCTACTACGTGAATCTTTAGCATTGTCTTAGTTTATCATCCATATGTAGTAACATGGTAGTACATAAGTGAGAATTACTGTCTACTTTAACATGTCGTCCGTTTTTTTTCTACAACTTTAAAATATTTCATTAGATAATTTGTAAATTAACGACTGATTTTAAGAACAAAGCTAATAATTTTACTTTCTGGCTATAACAACAGTATTTTATTTGATGAAATTTTTATATTCTGTTTTATTGAATGATTTTAACAGCTGTTAGAAAACAAGAAATAAATTCATTATGTTCAATAAATTTTGTTATTTTTGTTAATATTTAAAAATTTATCAATTAAACTAAATTTAAGAAAATATATTTTATATCCATTGATTTTTATTGTGACTGAAAATGTAAGGTTGGTTACTCAGCATACCAGCATTATTATCTTTTCTCCCAGTTATATCAATTAGGAATTTCAAATTGATAGAAAAAAAACCCGTTTTATTCTTCTCAAATTATTCGTCATTAATAATGTAGAACTGGGAAGGTATACGCATCGGTCCGAGTCACCGCACTACATCATCACGGTGAAATGAAATAACCAGTCTCAGAGCAATAGAAATACTAACAGTATCATTTTTAGGGAAAGTATTGAGCAAAGCTGATATAATTTAAGAAAATATCAATGAGTAGGATGGAAAAATATGAAATAATTTTAAAACTCAAAATTTAAAGGAAGTTAAGCAGGAAAAGATATGTGCCATTGCTATAGATTATGAGTTACATTAATCAGAGTCTTCAATCATTAGTTACGACAATGAGAAGAATTTCAACCTAGTAGCCTGCATCTACCATAACGGTCCAATCCGATAGTCAACTACTTCATATTATTAACTTGAATGTAAATTAATATATGCTTGAATTGGAGTGGATGTGAAAATAGCCAAGTAATCTACAGGTTCGTCAGTTAACAATCTGCCCATCATGATAAACTATCCTTGTACTGAAACACAACTAAAACATACTAACTCGTAAAGGTTGGAAACTTTTGCTAACATTTTACTATCCACATACATAGTAGTCCCGATGAACACAAATCGGAAAGAAAATTAAACCGATTAGTCTATTGAATGTTTAATCTTTCTGTTATTCGTCGGTCACCCAGTCAGTTGTGGACAACATATAACCTGGTACATGTATGTGTCTGCTAAGGTTGCCATAACCGATTAACGGGAGATAAAAATTATCAGGATGAACCCCAGAGTAGTGGATGCCATAACAGTATTAGTGGTGATGAAAAACATCAAACAGATAAAGTTCGAGAAAATGTCGATTGGCGGAATACAAACAGAATTTCTAACATTTTTGAAGCCATGAATCGATCAATGTTAGACCACCATTAGAAACCTGGAAGCACTGGATGGCTGTTTCGTCCTGGTGTGGGACTCCTCAGCAGTGCGCAACCACGACTCTGGCACCCCGCAGGATCCGAACCCAGGACCTTCGGTATTGTGCGCGAAAGCCCTAACCGTTAGACCACTGAGCCGGTATCTAACTTGATCAAATTCACGGAGTTGCGCAACTTAACAATCTTCACAACCCCGTAATGCAAATTACCTGTGCTCACTAGCGACTAGCTTCGTGAGGAACCTTCTCCGAGTTCTAGTGGGAAGACGTGACCGGTGAAGTTCAACCTGTTCGGGTGTAGGCAGTGTCTACCGAAGACGTTGTATGAGGTTGCGCAACTCCGTGAATTTTATCAAGTTAGACATTAACACCGTTAGAAACCGGCTCAGTGGTCTAACGGTTAGGGCTTTCGCGCACAATACCGAAGGTCCTGGGTTCGAATCCTGTGGGGTGCCGGAGTCGTGGTTGCGCACTGCCATACCAGGAAGAAACAGCTGTCCAGTGCTTCCAAGTTTCTAATGGTGGTCTAACATTGGTCGGTTCATGGTTCCGAAATTTGTAACTTAACAATCTTCACAACCCCGTAATGAAAATTTTTAACGAAAATCAGGAATTGAGGATCTAAAGAAAAATAAAGAGTGGATGCATCTGTGCAAGCGCAAACGATTTTGAGGCATGTTGCCCAAAGTCTTCAATCATTAGTTACGATAACCGCGTGAACCCCAACCAGCTAATCTGCAACTAGCTTCGTTGCTCAGTTAAAGTCAGTGTCTTCCTGAACCGATGCCATGTGTTGGTTTGGCTTCCCCCAATTTGTTTGTAACTCACTCGTACACCAGTCACCACCGCGCGTCCAGTAATATTCAACTCCTAAGGCCCAAACATCTTCTGACTAACGATCATTTGACTATCATTTTGTCCGATTCATGAAAACCAATCAATAGCAACAATTTACTTTTAATGTGGTATGATGGTCAGAGAAACTAAAGAAAACTTATTGATCCGAGTATTTTAAGAAATATGATCTTAAAAGAATGTTAGGTATAAATGGCTTAGTTGAAAATAGTACTTTCTAATCATTTTCAACCTTAATGTAACCAGCTGACTATATTATGAGAATTTATGTAATTTATGTGTTATCCCATTGTAGACATAATAGTTAGATTTTATTGATTTGGTCAATTTCAGCCTAAAGTTTGCCCAAGTGAGTATCTGGAAATTTCCCCAGCCCAAGAACTTCTGAAAGTGAACAAAGATAGGATAAACTAACCACCAATATTAATATATAACAGATCTTATTGTTTTAAGTGTAAATAGGTTCTTTGTGATTGTGCCTGATTACTCAGTGAGAATTCTATCTTGTCATCCGAACCAAGAATTTTATGTTTCGCTCAATGAGGTTCCAATTAATAGATAACTTTAAGTTAAGCTTTTACGTGTTTATTTACATTCAAAAGAAAGACTAAAAGTTTATTTCTTTTTCCCAATATCTATGGTAGCTCTTCATCTGCCCTTAGTTCCTGAATCTCGAAATCTTCTATTACCACTTTTTTCTTTTCCTACACCTAATCTTTTGTCTACTGCTATCACTGACATTGTTACTACTTCTACTACTACTACATGATTGTGCTAAATAATTGTATCCGGTTGTGCTAATGTTGTTTGGCAAACTGGACTGACAAACAAATGTATCAGATTCTACTATGTACGCGACTGACTGACAGTACGGCAGTCTAATAAATAACTGATCGCATCAAAATATGCTTTCTCTTTCCAAACATACTGATGAATTATAGATTACTTACTTTACAAAATACAAATATGGGTGTACACACCTAACCTTTTTGTAATTTGAATTTTATTAGAAACAATAATGAGTACAAATCTAATAAACAAATCAGTCAGTGAAGATTCAGTAAACGAAATAATCTCAAGGTCTTTAGAATATTTTATTTATGAGATGCAATAATTTAAACTTATTCTGACCAAGTAGCAAAGTATTTTAATCCAAGACTAGAAACTAATTCCATCAAACAGGATTTCTTTTAGTAAGTCCGCTCCAAATATTTGATTTTTTACTTTATCCAACTTCAACTTATGCGTCTTGATCATGAATTATGAATTCAAGGATAGAAAATGGCGTAGAACAAATAAGTCTGCTGTTCTAAGTTGACTTTCCTACTACATATGCAAGAAAATGAGATAATTGAGTAGAACCGTTCTCTGTTTATTCCGAAATCATTTATCTTGGTTAATTTCAGAACTAACGTAAAACTGAGTCTTAATGGTATGCACAAATGAAACATTTTAACTGCGACCTATACAAACAATAATATTCCACATAAATTCCAAAAGCATTGTAGATGACAATAATCATCAAACAAAAAAATAATCTTACAAGAAAGTTTAAACGTGTAAACTGGTCAGCTACACGTAATAGGCCTCTGCAGGCGTGTGTATCTGCAAATGCTCGAATTCCAAGACAATTGGATGGATCTAGCTGGCGCTTTAAAAATTCACAGCAAACATCCTGAATTTCTGTAAGTTGCAAGAGACAGGCAGCTGGGAGTAGATTTTGAACATTACATTCTTCCACTGTTATTTGGCTGGTATAACAAAAGTCTATGAGAGTTTCCACGGCATCGCCATCTAAATCATAGAGAGTAACCTAAATGAGAAAGCAACAAAATTGAAATTCTTAGTTAAGTTAGTGTACTGTATGAGGAGTAACTAGTTTATAGACGTGCAACATAGTCACTAAGAAGCAGGGATATCAATAGGTTACTAGTCTCTGATTATTGGTGTCTTCGAAGCGTTTATCGTGTACTCTGAGACCAATGGGTGAGCATTGCTGGGATTAGGAATAGGGTACTAGGTAAGGACGGCAAATCGAACGAATTAGTAAATCTTTACCAACCAAGGTGTTTGGGACTACCTTGACGGGAGATGGTGTTTGGTACATGAGTAGGGTGAGAGAAGGCTAGAAGAGGCCAAGCCAAAACAAAGTATCAGTTCATGAAGTCAACGACGATTCGACTGTGCCAAGTTAGTAGGTACAGACTCCCTGGTTAGGCTTTGCCTGATAATCATAACAGGTGGTTAGAAACTCTGAGCGACACGGATCATGGTGTAGGTGAATCCACTCTTCGCATTCCCCTAAATTTTAGTTTCCATAATTCCTCATAACCTTTATTCTATTTTGAATTAACTTTACTTGTTTATATTTTTTCAAATCTTATCTTCTATCCCTAATCTTTTCCACTGTGGTGGATACTACTTGCAACGAGGCTTACAAGTAGTAGTATGCAGCGCAGTGTCACCCAGAAGTTAGTGCTGAAGAGTGTCAGATTCAAACATACAGTGCTATCAAAGTGTTTTGAAAACTAGAAGATATGTGAAAGAGGGCAGTCAATAACCCGCTTGTTTTGCAAAGGGAAGTCTGAAGACAAGGTGTAAACATTTTGCAAGTAAACTGTTTTCTTTAAATATATCACTCATTTCATCCGATCTTAACGTCTTCGTTCATTATAAGATTACCTTTAATACTGCTGTTAACTCTATTACTCTGGAATTTGGCCTGAAAATTTCATTTCTCTGTGCTAATGTTGTAGGGCAACTTGAACTGATGTACGCACGTACCAAGTTCTACGTTATAACTGACTGGTAAAAATTAACGACTACAAAAGCATTAAATACCATATATGAATAAATCGTTTGAAGTGACCAAGCGCCAGTTATCCTATGTTGAGTCAGAATGCACATTTTATCAACAACATGGAGTTTCTACTACAAGGCATGAGCCAGCAATGCTTTTTCGTATGAACCCGTTTGCTTAAATATCACAAGGTGAGACTAGGTTTAAATCCGTAATCCAATATCTCGGAAGTGGCACTTAAACCGCTGATGCATACCTCTGAAGTATCAAACTTAGTTGAGTAACGGATTTGTTAGAAATTTCTAAATCATTGGACTATATATGTAGATATAATATGTTTCCACCTTGAGTCATAATGCAAAGGATTTCGGTAGAATTTTTTACAGGAATCTGAAAGATCTCTTCGAACGAGCCCACTGATCGGAATTGATGGGAACGGCTTGATATGGAAGTGTTCTTTGCTATTCAGGCTTAATAGTGTTTGGAAGTACTTGTCACGGTCGACGTTCTCAGCTTCATAAGACCAAGTAAACTGGTTATTGTACGTAAGTGGTCTAATACATCGATTTGGTCACAACACTGAGTTTCTGTCAATAAAAGAGTACGACGTTATTCAGAGTAGCGGTTTTTAAGTAAGGATTTTGACAGACAGTTGAGACGATAGCCAAAGCAGTATCGCTTCAGAATTTAAGGTTCATTAAAAAGCCTTCTAAGGAGCTAAATGAGTACACTCAACGATAAGTTTTGTCCCCAGATTTCGGCTAATGAATTCTGATGAAGATCAACTTCGCATCGAAATTCTTCAGTGATAAAATCGGGAATATATATAATACTTATTTATTAAACAGTATGTTTATGTTGCTTTTGTATCATATTATTCTTAAGCTTCTGTATAAAGTCATTACGAATATGGTTGTGGGTAGACATTTAAAAACTTGCAAACTCCTGGCGAGTGTTATCATATCTGATAATAAACATCCACTTCATTCACATCTTTTTCCTCTCTTATCTTCTGTTAGAACGAAATGCCAATACACTAGAATCCTTACACGCAAGCAAATATATAAAAAGCTCTACAATGCCTTATTTAGCGAATATACTATGCAACGAACCGGTAGTAAGAGCTGACATAATCAAAAACTCGTTTTCTGAAACGTGATTTTAATTAAAAGTTGTGTAGATTCTTATCTTATTGAAAAAATATTTCATCGAAATTTCAAATAATTAACTTATTCTCAGGTATGTATGTGTATAGTTACTTTTGTAAAAGAAACTGGAAAATTCTATGATGAAAATTCTATTTTGTACTAAACGCATAATATTGGATAAAGCCATACACAATAATAATAATAATAATAATAATAATAATAATAATAATAATAATAATTCAGTAGTTAATCTACTGTACTAGACTAATAAGACTATTGATAAATCATATTCTTATCTTAATGGTTAAATTTTACTCATCGAAGTACATATAAATGATCAACCAATAAAGTGTTGAGATATTAACAGAAGACTGCTTCAGTCTCATAAGTCAAAAATTTGAATTGGCAAGTTATACTAAAACTAAGATCATTCAGTCGATTCCACATTTAGTTTAACCGATAATTATGGTTTAAATAAACGCAAAACGTTAAAATAACAATACCTCAGTCTGTCGGGATTCTGCAAGTTCTCCGGTGAACATTGCTCTAAAATAAGCGGAACAGGCGGCCAACACAACGCGGTGTGTGTAAATTTCGCGACCATCGACCAACAGAACTACATCACACAATTCCTTATTTTTACGAAAACGGTTCATAGCTTCAAACGAACTGACGGGATGACGTTCGGCAGTATATGCTAGACGATCATTAGATTGTTGAGCACTCGATTTAGCATTCGTAGCAGATGAGATAACATGTGAACTGTGAGTGCTAGTCAATAATGCATCTCCAAACGAACAACAACGAGAAACAGGATTATTAGACTCGCAAGTACTGACATGTTCATTCAGGGAACTAAGCATCCTACTGTCACTTGCACAAATATCGCTTCGAATAGTACCAGTTGCGGACATAGATGAGTCTACATATGATGACCTGATGTTACTAGAATCACCAACCGAAACATTAATACTATCAGGTATATCTGTACTTAGTCGTCGTCCGTGGTAAACAGAGGAAGCACCGTTTCTACTGTTAGGATGAATATCGACATCCATTGGTAACATAATCAGGAAGTTAAATCATGATTATCCTAAAGCCAAAAAATAGGGGAAAGTTAATTTGGTAAACAAGAAAAATGAAACATATAACAAAGTTAAACAAAGTATGATATTATCTCTCTTAAATTAAAAGCCCTGATGGTTTAAGGTAAGTTTTTGGTTTTTTCAAGGTACCGAACTGACCTTGGTTCTTTAAACGACACTGAGTGGTTCTGTACATCAATCAGTTACCTTTAATGACCATTTCGGCAACTGATTATCGATATATTTTTCCGTGTTCGTCATGTGCATGTTTTCTAATTAGAGTTAAGAGGAAATCGTCATTAGGGATTCAAGAGCTTTTCTAAGGTTGGTAAGCACTTGTCATTAAACGAACTACTATGCTCCTTACTAAAAACTACACCGTCTCTTATCTGCCTATTTTTCCACAGGGTTTTTTTATTGTATGGATGCAACATGTACCAACGCATCTTATTGCGAAGGAATGTACGCGAACCGAGAGATCAATGAAAGAATTAGTTAAGAACACGCTTGGGGAATCTAATGTGATGAGAAAAAACTGATCTTGCGAACATTGTAAGGCAAAAGTTTTGGGGAGTTTAGAAAGTCAGGAGACAAAAAATTTGAATTAATAATTGATTAAACAAGACGGTATGATTGATTGAGCTTAATCATTCTACACAAGAAATTTCTAAAGTTTGGCATAGGTTATTAGTTGTTAGGCTTCAAGGCTTGATTACATGTAATCCGAAGTCTAAACGAAGTAATTTTCTCAATACTAACCTATCGCATATTGAAGCGAAATATTAACTTACACACTAATTAACACGTGAATGTATCTTGGTATTTAAATACCGAATTCCACCTTCTTAATTAGAATTAATTTCCAGTTTATCAATTTAGAGCTTCTTAACTTCTTACACTAGAATAAAATATAGTAGGGGTGGTGGTGGTCCGAAATAGGATTCCTAGTCTCAGGAATACAGAATAACTAGTGAGGTTTATTAACTATCAGATGTACTCTAAACTATCAGTGCGTCAGTTATAAATGGCTAAAATACCGAAATATATTGCTTGATAGTCTGTGCTCTTCACAAACAAGGACAATGTGACGCATCTTTCGTAAAAATGCCAACACTCAATGCTCAATGTCCCTAGTCCAGACAAATAAGGCCTTGAGTCTCAGGATTGGTAAAGTTTTCACAAGACTTTCGTTACTTGATATTTGAAGTTACGACGACCACAGTTACTCAGTCTCTAAGTTCCTTTTTATTTACTAACTAACATCAAAACATCAAAACGTTTAATCAAAGGTGCAAGAATAGAAAAACCTTAAATTAAGCATTCCTCGCTTTTGAAAATGCAGCTTGATGAGGATAATAACAGTTTTTGTCACAGTATTCACATTGCCGAAAGGTTCTTATTTTTCATATGTTTAGAAAATTAAGTATCAGAGTAATCAACGAATTTACTGTGTGGATATTTCGTAAGAATTCCTGCAAACTAATGAAATTTATTAAGATCGAAAAAACATGGCCAAACACCTTTCGCGAAAATCAAATTGAACTCTTGATATAAGGTTGTCGTTTTAGTGTTACTGGAGTGAAACTGAGCCTCTGAAAATCACCCATCAGGTTCAATCGCTTTGACGTTGAACAAGAGATCTTTAAGCGGTATGTAGTCTAGTGTATATCACCAGTGTGAAGAATCACTGATGCGAGTTATTAATAAGAAAAAGAGGTGGATGAAAAGGAAAGTCAGAGGACATTATGTATTCCCTCTGTTTTCAGAAGCTTTATTTCGGCTGCTTAAAGAAAATTCAGGTATTCAGTTAGTTAAGATTTGTCTTCATCGAAAAAATTCAGAAGGACCATGAAGTATGTGAGAACAAAGTGAGGAAGTGATATAGCTTCAGACTATCACTTGCTGTTTGTCAAGATGAAAGCGAGACGGAAAAAGCACTGGACAGCTGGGGGAATAGCATTACAAAAGTTTAATAAGACCTTTCTTCGGGATACTGGTAAACTCAAAGAATTCATGTTAACCGTTAACAGTTCGTTCCATTATCTACTCAATGAAGTGGAAATTACGATGGATAACGACTGGAGGAGATTAACGAAGAAATCATTCCAACATATCATGAGGTTCTGGCTACAAGAATCATCACCACAAGGAATTGATCTCTGTTGATGTTACGGAAAAGATTTAGAAATGGATGAACTGACGACAGCAAACTATGGCAGCTGAACAAGATCAGATATAGCCAAGGAAAAGGCCGAATACGTAGCTGATAAGCAGATACATGTGGAAAATCTAGCACTGATGGAGGAAAATCCCCAATTTGAGGAAACATGAAGCAATTACACGGTGAGACGAAAAAGCCCGTTGTATAGCATGGTATGCCAGCAAAAGCGGTCAGGAATAAGGAAGGCAAACCAATCATTGACATTCGGAAACAGTAGAACAGGTTGGTTAAGCTCTCTGAAGAACTTTTGAATAGACCAGTCCCAGTCAATAAACCTGACATCGAAGCAGTATATTATTATTATTATTATTATTATTACATGGACCTCCTTACTGGTGTTGACCTACCAAAAATTAGGGTTTAGAACAACTGTCAACCAACACCAAAGTCGCAATTTTCAACACGAAACCGTTCTTTTGTATGGTGTGGAGACTTCAACAGTTACAAAAGCTACCATTCACACAAAACAGGTTTTTGCTCATGGATGTCTACTCACGATAAAATGGATTCGTTGAACACACAGTTTATCAGAAAACGTAGTGTATTACAGTAACGAAAAAAAGAATTAAAGCAAAAAACCAACCGCATACCTTTTATAACCCCACTGGTTTTGCTTCCAGACTTAGAGTAGGAAGTTTCAGAGATGACGGTTTGCCTCGTACTTTAAAAAGGACTTAAAACAGGGCCAAATGTGACCCTAGATGTCAAATGAAGGAAGTTTTGGAACTAGGAAATTGTGTGAAATACTGGAAAACCTGATCACTGCTATACGACACATAGCATAAAACAGGATGCTTAAGTTATTAAATTAGATGATAACAAATGTGAGTTGAAAGTTACAGATATGCCCGGTAACATTGTTTTTAATGCATGAAAAGATGGAGAAGAAAAGTTTTTAGATTCGATCATATATTGAACAATATACATCTTATTAATAGTTCAGTTTTATCATAGTGAAACCACAGTGTTGAAAAATCTGATTTTCTGCCAGTGTGTTAAAAATTCATTCTTAATAATCGGCTATCTTAATTTCAACTGAGATTTCAAAGTCGTCACACAGACGTTGAAAAATTCACAGTTTATGTTTCAGCACATTTTGTGCTGCTTGCAAATAAAGCCTGCTCCATCTTACCGTAGAAACAGTTGTTGTGATGGAAGCATAGAAAGGATTATTAACTTCCAACATTGCAATAGTTAATCAGCTGACACTGTTAATTGCTAATTATGTTCAAGTATCTCTAAGTGTTCTTCGACGTAAGTATGTATAAAGCTTATGTCTGCAATAATGTCCACATGCAGTAAGCTTCTTGAAGCCTCAGTCACACATGCTGAAACCAATCCTAGTCGACATTACTCAGCCACCAGTAAAGAAAAAGTGGTTGGTTTTGCGTTCAATAAATGGATATTGTCAATTCTAAATTCCGCGTAACATTACATATACAACGAAGAGTGAAGGTCTACGGCATACATGAACTAATTTTCTCGGTGCACTGCACGTGTACCATCTGGCAGTAAAATTTTCCTCTTTACTCGTTCACTTTAATGTGCCGGTAATCGAACTAGTAGACGCACCAGAAACTCTACTGTTTGCTTCTCCAGAATTTTATTATGTTTACGTTCAAATGATACAGCCACAGCAAGTGAATACTATTAAGTGTGTGATGCACATCAGGGATTAATAAATATACGTGGCTTTACCACAAACAATTAGGAAAACTATTCTCCTGTTACTCCAGTAGATCACAACTTTCTCATTAGAGCATGTCTAATAGTGGTTTACGCACTAATTTATATCAACACACTATTTTTGATAGACATCTGTAGTCAGAAACTATATAGTTTGAGACA
Organism: Schistosoma turkestanicum; assembly: GCA_944470395.2. Lineage (NCBI taxonomy): Eukaryota > Metazoa > Platyhelminthes > Trematoda > Strigeidida > Schistosomatidae > Schistosoma > Schistosoma turkestanicum. The sequence goes on along the minus strand of OX103979.1, from coordinate 8,558,372 downwards.
ATCAAAATGAATAGAACTTAGGTCCACTATGACAAACAGATTGTTATGCTGAGCTACGGCTTAAATGAAGAACACACGTGGTTCTTAAAACGATTTTTACTGTCGTTGCGAAACAGCGTTGCTTTTAAGACTACTAACTCCAGATCAGAGATTTCACTGTATATTTACGGCTTTGTCAAGCCTAATAGGTTTTATTTTTCACTAACCGTGGATGATGGCTAAAACGGTTAGATTTTTTCTGCTTATCCACAGAAAAGGTGAGAGGTGATCTCGTGTCAGTGTCTCATAACCTGGATAGAGATTTTCTGCACACATAACCGGTCTACTTGCTGCCTCATTGGACTGGTCATATTACAGGTCATTAAAGTAGTAGTAGGAAAGAACTAAAAATAAATGTGAGGATTCTCGAACTAAAAAACGAATTGTGTTCATCTTATCCAATATGGGCAAATTTGATGTCTGTGCAGTATGAAGAAACAAAAGTTGGTTTAACTCTAGTTCTGTATGTCTCGTGATATTTCTCATTACATGAATACTGAGCCTTACCAATTTGATGCAAAAAAGAAAGAACGACTGCAGAAACACAAGCAAAACTTACAGTTGGTCCTCAGGAGTAGGTGAAAACATGTATGATTGTTCCCAGGGACGGTTGTTTTACATGGATCTAACCTCTCTTTGAACGTGTCGAAAGTCTTGTTGATATGACCTGTTCCGTCAAGAAATAGCATCAACTCGGGAGTTCATACATGAAGTAAACTTCAAGTGAGGTTTGATGGTCTACTTTTAAAAGGTGGACCAAGAGGCAATTTTAGCAATTTTTTGGCTGGTCATGTAGCCTGTCTTAACATATCTCCTACATGTCTGATACACGGAATTGCTTTTTGAACTGTGCATTACAAATCTGATAAAATACACGGCAGGTATTATGTTACAATCATGTCTTCTTCAAAGCTACTAAAGGTCTTACGAATTTCAAACCGTGTGCAGAAACTACCCTAAGTCAGATACGAATTTAGGCCCAACATTGACAAAGTCTTTGTGATTAGTGATGCTCTAGGATTTTATTCCTCTTAGTGTGTAGTCATATAAATTCGTTACAGTGATCTACTTTGTTTACTACTCTCCACTCAAAATCCACTTCTGACAGACACCAATCTGTTTACTCAATAAGAGCATGCCAGCTATTCACATTGGTTCCCTTCCCACGCATTAAAATTTGAAAAATGTTATTGATCACTAAATCTCAATATTCATCTCACAACACTGAAAACAAGTGTAGTGCGATTAATTCCTAGTTGAATGCACACGTATTTCATCAGTAAGTAAAGAGAAGTAAGAAATACAATATCTTTGTAAAATGAGGAAGTAAATAAGTCCACATTCCAATTTTGTGTATATTCCGATAACAGTCAACTATCAAGGACCTACCTATGATTATACAAATATTCATGTTCAGTAGTGTCACAGTGTCCCCATTTTCATGAATGATCACTGAGCTCAATAAGGAATATAATTTTTATAAGCCAAAACATGTGTTTATATTAGTGCTGGTACATCATTGACGCAATCTCTTCATTACCTTGCACAAACTTTCTCATTCAGATGTCCGGGCAATCGTCAAGCGGATACCAGAAAGATTTTTCGGGTCTGGTATAAAAAAAGACGTAAGCTACTGGACGCTTCTGTGTAAGCTGCCAGAAACCTACTGTATTCAAGCATCACAAATATCCCTTAGGTACCTACTCAACATCTGGTGCTCGCTTCAATGACGTTCACTTTGACTTAGTAGGACCGATACCTAATTTATGGGGATACTCTTGCCTCCCGATGTGTGTGAATGGTTTCATGTTATGGCCAGAAGCAGCGGCTGTCAAGGATATTACTACCGGTACAGTGGTAGACTTCAGTTGGTAGGTAGCGAACTTCGACTACCCTTCAACCGTTAATACACCGTGGACGTCAGTTCGAATCTGAACTTCTCCTTCATCTTAATACACTTCTAAGAACCACGCGATTACAAAAGATTGCCTGCCATTGGAAGCTAACGTTATGGCAGAACATCTTCACAATTATTTGAGAGCTTCACTTTCAGCTGCAAACTTATCACAGTGGATTGACACTCTTCCGCTGGAGTTACTCGGAACTCGAAATACACTGACAGCCCATGATGGATGCAACTACTGTCGAACTCGGCACTTCGGCTGCTGGGAGGAATCGTGAATTTTTTATGTCGTCCAACAGACGTAAATCTAAACCCCTACGCTTAAAAAGTCAATGAGATCAGTTAAGACTGTTTATACTCGACCTCAGGCAAATGAAGTATTTGTCCAAGCTGCCTTACGACTTAGAATACACGCTTTCGTACTTTGTGACCCGTTAAGTTCAACCCTCAAAACTTAAGTATTATGTAGCCGATAGAAATGTGAGTAAAGACAACATCAGCATTGACATACTGAGAGCCACAGGAAACATCTCCAAGACAAACGAACTATACGAACCATACAACTAAGATAAAATCTCCGACCGGTAACGAATAAAACAAAACTTCGTTGGCATTCAGAGATCTACGTGGAATGCAGCTCCCTGAAAGATCTTTGAGATTCTCAGAGCATATGAGTAACCACTGCCTATCGGCATTCTTGAAATCGCATCATTCGCTTCCACTAGTTATCATGAAACGACAAAGTGCTGAAATAATTTCCAACAATAGTTAAAACCACTTTGTTTTTTGTTCGTCGATACCCTTATTTCATGGAAATTACTTTTCGATCGCGTGAATTAGTGAACGAAAACCCTAAAGATAACTACTGGTTCTCATAGAAACAAATATCGCTGACTTTCAACACCTGGCTGATAAAAAAATCCATCGTTGAAGCCTCCCTTACCAACTGTTCGCCAGATAATTGATTCAGACGAAGCCGTTTTTCTTCTGGTTTTTTCGTCTAGCAGAACTTTAATCTGAATGTTTATGTCATTCTGCTCTGTTAGTTAACAGATTTTTTTCGTGCCTACAATCCTAGGACCATCTTGAGGGGATCAGGTCATTCGATTTCTGCATACTTAAATTCTGAGGAACAATTATTCAGTCATTTCATCACAAGAAAAGATTATCTGGGAGTTCAACTGACCACTTGGCTGGCCGGGGTTTTGACATTCTGCGTTACTGTTTGGGGTTTTCCCATTTCTAAGATAAATGTCCACTCTAAGCCCAGATGCACTCCGAATCAAGTTTATACATAATTCGTAAGTATTAAATACCCTTAAGTTTAAATTGAAATTATCATTCTCCTGTTCTCTATAGCATTGCAATGGTGACGAGCTGTCCGTGGTCAGCTAGTCTTCAGGTTATTGACCATGAAGTCCGGAAATTATGTCGTTTCGCCCCAGATCAACCATTCACATTAAAGTGGATTGATGAGGAACAAGACCCCATAGTTATTTCTTCCGATATGGAACTAAACGAGGCATTCCGACTTCACAAGCTTAATAAGGAGTGGCAGCTAACAATTTTCGGTAAGATTTTATTGTATAATTATTTAAACACCATTCTTGTTGCTGTTCTGACTTTATATCATCGCCGACTTCAACTGTCAAGGCATATCTAATTACTTGAAACGTTTTTAGCAACCTACTGATATCAGGTAGACATCTTTTGAAATTTACGCTGAGAAATTACGACTAAAGCATCTGAAACGAGCCTGATTTAGCAAATAGTTAGCGATCGAGGTGTTGCCTAGTAAAGTTTTACGCCTAGTCGCGTATTTGACAGTCACAAAATCTATGCTTTTCTGACGCATTGGTTGTCCATGATGGTTAAGAAACCAATGTGCATATCAACAATTTTACTGTTCTGGTAGACACTCTTATGGTTAGTGTAGTCAACACTATCTTCTAACCCACTGATATCAAAATATCCCATCCGTGTGACGGAACAACAAGCCGAGCGTCATGATTATGAATAGGATTCCCAGTCAGCGCCAAATCATTAAAAATTTTTTTTACTGGCTTGGAAATATTCTTCGTATCTCTTACAATCGCTCGTTTGCATTGACAAGCAGTAGTCTTTAGATCATAAAATATCGAGGAAATTCAAACGAAAATGCTTAAACAGTAACCGTCTATAGACTTCGTATATGGAAAATATTACCTTCCCTCTTACTTCATATACCATTCGGTTCGTCTTTGTTTCAAGTTATATACCAGAAATGAAATTACTCTGTTATATGTCCCTTCTCTTATCCCTCTAATTGTGCTGCTTTTGTGCTCGATAGCTGAGGTAAAAACCTAGTTTTTGTGTCTTGAAACTTTAATCTTCATCTGTTTTATTGACTCATTTCATCAGGCCACTTAGAATCGGTATCCATAGTTGACACAATTTTGTCCGAATGGCAAACATTTCTTATCATTAAAAACAATAAATATGATCGGCACTGTTGCGTTGCTTATTATGTCGCACACATTTTAAGTGTTTGGTGATAAGGCTTATGAAATCGTTAAAGCGAATGAGCAGTCAGCCGTACTCAACATGGAACCTAATACATCTAGACGTCGATTCGAGTCTCTATATCAGCATCGAGCACAGCAGGCCTCTAAGTAAACTGATACTGAAAGATTAGGTGACTAACTTAAAAGTTTATTTTATAGTAAAATACATTCACATGCAGATTATTGTCCGGAAATAAACAATCAGATATTTAACAAGGCTATTTCAGGATGCATGTTCCGTGAATCAAACACCAGTAAATTCAATACCGAAACAGGCTTTATCCTTATCCATCATGTTTCTAGTGTACTGTATTCTGAGTTAGCTTGTTTGACAGAGATGACGCGGCAGTTTAGTGATTGATCATAGGAATTTCAACTGCTTGTTCTTGAAGTTAAATCCTTCTCCATTTACCTCAATTTAGGCTACTGAGTATTATCACTGACACATCTGAAGTATGGCTCATTACTAATTGAAAAATTATGCACCTAGTTACTGAATTGCTTTTTCAACACATGAGGTTTTCTCGAAGTATTCCTCGGAAGACTTTTAGGTCAATAGATAAACGTTGCACCTCAAACTAACCTCGCTTTGTGGAGCGTATTACTGTTAAATGTGTATGATACTACCTATGTATACAGAAGGAAATCGCAAATATATTTCCTTTCCTTCAGTAACTGCTAATTATTTTTAAATTTTTAAGGTAGGTGCCAGGTCAAAACATGGTACAAATCCATGAAGTCACTGGCAAGCGGACTAAGTCATGTTGATAAATGTAGACTACCTAGTTGGGGTCCGCGAGATGGTAGTTACCGATGGTCAGAGACCTTGAATGACATGGCTCAAAATCGTTTGAAATCGCGCAGGTGTATCCACTCCTAATGTTTTCCCAAATTCTAACCTGAATTCATTCTGACCATCTTTCTCTTCTTAAATTTATTTCTTTATATTATACTCCTTGAATAGCATCTTCAAACCCTAGTATTTCCCACAACTGCTCATACTTCTGCTTCCTCTACCATTTTGGGATTTTGATTGAAAATTTCGTCTCTGTGCTAATGCCGTATGGCAACTTGAACTTGTGTAAAGTTCTACGTTATTGCTGACTGACTGAAATTAGGATTTTCCGTGAATAGCGTATAACATTTTTTTGGTTTGTTTTCTTGATTTAGTCTCTTTCCTAACTTTAAGCTCAAGTATATCAGCATGTAGTTACTATTTTCATCGTTCATTAAGGATTTAGTTGATATCTACAAAAGCCTTGAAATTCAATTGATTTTACTCCCTAAATATTGGAGTGTACACTGTTAAATCACTTCAAGGCAGCTAAATGTACAAATACATTTTGTAAGATTTTATATAATTTTATTTTGCTTCGAATCATATCGTATTCCTGCTTGTAGTTATTATTCCAAAACAAACCATATAAACCCAACTGTAGAAATCTTGGATAACTAATCTTAGCTGTAGATTGCTTTTTTGAAGGATTAAAATTAACGGCAGTCGAATCAAATAGTTATCCTTGGTCTATATCCATAAAAAAAAGCTATCGCTTATTTTGATTTTTGTTAATTGATGCAAAAGTGACTATCCATTGAAATAATTAGCAGTACGGTTTTACTAAAGTTAGTCAACTGTGTTGTCAGGTTTTTCAAGCCCCATAAAACTGAAGTTTTGTATCAGAATTGCAAAATGAAGTTCAGTAACCTTATGCGGACTGGTTTTCAAAACCAAAAGCATTTATTAACTGTGTTAACTTCTGATCTGTTTATATCAAAATTTATCATGCTATTTTTGGCCTACAATATAATGGTCGTTCAGTCAGTCAGTAAGTTACAACGTAGAACTTTGTACGTACATACGTCAGTTCAAGTTGCCATACCGCATTAACACAGATCGCCACCGTCAGTTCAAATCCCATAGTGGTGGGGAAAGCAGAAGAATTACTGGTAATGGAAAATATTAGGGATCGGAGATATTATTCAAGAGGTGTAGTTCAGTGAGATAACTTTAGAAAGAGGAAGATAAAGATAATGAATTCTGAAGATTAGAATTGAAGAGAACAAAAAGAGTGGATGCATCTGCGCCGTTGCAAACGATTCTGAGCCATGTCATTCAAGGTCTCTAACCATCGGTGGCTTTCGTCTCGCGGACCCCAACCAGGTAGCCTACATCTACCAAGATGACTCAGCCCACTTGTCAATGACTTCATGGATTTGTGCCATGTTTTGGTCTGGCCGCCCCTAGCTTCCAACCTACTCCTACACCACGAAACATTGCTCGTCGAGGCAGTCGGTGATTGGGCATTCGTAGCACTTGTCCCAACCAAATCAACTGATGATGTTTGACTACTTCATTGATTGATCTGCCATCTCTGCCTAGTATTCGTTTCCTGACGACAGCATTGCCTACTCGGCTGTCCCAGGATACACAAGAAATGCTTCTTAGACATATATAATCGAATACTAATAACTTACGAATGTCTTCTACTCTTACTGGTCATGTTTCCCCGACCGAAGCTGCTACCTTGACGTGGTGGTCGGGCTTGCCTATCGTGATGACTCAACTGAGCTATACTGGCTGGAACATATGTTCCTGCAGGTCCTACCATGCCAGGCTGGTCGATTGGAGAACGATGAGACTAAAAGCAGCTACCCAAGGTCTGAGGGCGAAGTCGTACTGCTGACTGCAGAGGGGTGTGACAGCAGTAAGGTGTTTCCCTCGGACAACCAGCATCTGCAGCGATGCTGCCTTCTCAAAAGGAAGGAAGGGTTAGAAAAGGTCGGCCCTAAAAATGTCACACTCCCCCTAACTCACGGATTTCCGTCTCCTTGGGTAAGGGTGCCCACTAAGGGCCTTTAAGAACGGAGCTAATCCTCAAAAAATATTTCATAAAAAGGCCGTGCGTGACCGGCCTCAAGCAGTTGTCCCTTGGGCTCTGCGGTCACGCACCAACACTAATCCATCTTCCTTTTCAGGTTCGTCAAGAAACAACCTTCCACGGTGTGGGCAGCCGGGAAGTGACAACCGCCCTCATACCCGTAACAGCACGCGAGACCAAATTGGTCAAAATCAAATCCTTCCTACACCAAAGCATACCTCTCTTCTCTCTACAACTAACTCTACTCACACTCCCTTTTCTCACTGCACCGCTAATGCAGACGAAGCGAGATCACGAAACGTCGTTCCTGGTCTCTTGAAACCCCGTTCTAGACTACATATTGGAGCCTTTAATGTACGGACATTGTGTCAAATAGGGCAACAGGCATCATTAGCTAGGACTTTAGAAACTCGTGCCATCGATGTATGCTGCGTCTCGGAAACGCGCATACAGGATCCTAGTAAAGTCATTAACCTGATTCCACCTTGTCAAAACGAAGAAGCAGCTCGATTTACTCTTCGGGTATCCGGTAGCCCTGATGCTGCTCCCAAGGGTCTTGCTGGCGTAGGCATAGCGTTGAGTCCTAGGGCAGAATTATCTCTCCTAGACTGGATCCCAGTAGATAGCCGTTTGTGCGCTGTCCGACTAAACGGGACAGTAAGGACTCGGAAAGATAGGGACACTCGCCGTTGCCTCTTCGTCATATCTGCCTATGCCCCCACTGACTGCAGTGCAGACGAGGTTAAAGATGAGTTTTACAGAAAGCTTTCGGACCTCCTCCAAAAAGCTAGGCGCTCTGATATAGTAATAATGGCTGGTGACTTTAATGCTCAAGTAGGTAGACTAAGTGAAAATGAGAGACACCTAGGTGGATGTTATGGTGTAGCGACTGAAAGAACAGATAATGGCGACCGTCTGTTGCAACTGTGCTCAGATAACCGCCTATTCTTAGCAAACACCAACTTTAGGCATAAGGAAAAGCATCTGTTGACCTGGCGACCTCCAAAGTCGTCTCAACGTTGGACTCAACTAGATCACATCGCCATCAGCCACCGATGGAGGGGTTCGATAGAAGACTGTCGCTCGTTCTGGAGCACATGTTTGGATTCAGATCATGCTCTAGTGCGAGCTCGTATCTGTTTAAGGCTTACTGGACGTAGGAAAGACACCGTAAGAAAGCCTCTTAGGGTTTTACTTAATGATAATAAGGAGAAAAATATATTTCAGGAACAACTAGAAAGACAGTTAGGCGACCAATTAAGCGATTCCCATCCGGAAGCAGGATGGAACGATATCAAAAAGGCTGTGGAAACAGCAGTGATATCTGCTAGTAAGGTTGACCATAAGGCTAGAATGAAACCGTGGATCTCAGTAGCATCCACCGATCTGATGGATGCCCGAAAACTCATCCCACCTGGCTCTGAACATGATGAAGAACGAAGTCAACTTAAGCGCAGACTTATAAAAAGCCTACGTAACGACCGCGAACAGTGGTGGGTGGCGAAAGCAAAAGCGATGGAAAAGGCAGCGGCGATCGGCAACAGTAGACAACTTTTCCGCCTTATTAAAGAAACCGGTATTAAGAACTCGAATGTGAGTGAGACTATCTCGGAAAAGGATGGTCTTATTATCCATTCTCAATCCAGGAGACTGGATCGATGGGCAGAACACTTTAGGGATCAGTTCAACTGGCCACGAGCCACTCTTCAGTTACCCACGATCTCCAGTCATCCTGAATGGCAAATCGACGTAAGTCCCCCTAGTCTTAATGACGTTGAGAAAGCGTTAGGAAATCTGAAACAAGGACGAGCTGCAGGTCCTGATAGACTGACCCCTGAGATATTCAGGGATGGTGGTCCAGTTTTAGCAGCTAGATTGACTGAGATCTTAGGTAAAATCTGGGAACTGGACGTAATCCCATCTGACTGGTCTCAATCCTTGATTGTCCCAATCTATAAGAAAGGACAAAAGTCTTCTTGTGACAATCACAGAGGAATAAGTCTAACTAATATAGTATCTAAAATATTGGCCTCAATAATACTTCGACGCTTAACGAAAGCTCGTGAAGAGCAGACTCGAGAAAACCAGGCTGGTTTTCGACCTGGACGTGGCTGTATAGACCACGTCTTCACACTCAGACAGGTCCTGGAACATAGACACACATTTAGGCGTCCTACAATAGTTGTTTTCCTAGACCTTAAGGCGGCATTTGACTCTGTTGATCGTAAGGTTCTGTGGCAGTGTCTGTCATTGAAAGGTGTACCACAGAAGTACATTAACCTTATACAAGCTCTTTACTCGAACACCACTGGTCGGGTGAGGGCTTATGGCGAACTGTCACCGGAATTCTCTACATCAAGTGGTGTCCGTCAGGGATGTCCACTTTCTCCATTCTTGTTTAATTTTATCATAGACATGCTCCTAGAGTTAACATTATCCTCGTCTGAATTTTCAGGAGTAGACCTTCTTCCAGGTGGCTCGCTTATTGACTTAGAATATGCCGATGACATAGTCCTACTTGGTGAAGACGCTGACAAAATGCAGAGTCTTCTGACTACCCTAAGCAACAATGCAAGCATGTTCGGGATGCGGTTTTCCCCCTCGAAATGCAAAATGTTGCTTCAAGACTGGGTTGCATCGGCACCTGAACTAGTGATAGGGAGTGAAGTAGTCGAACGTGTAGACCGATTCACTTATCTTGGGAGTCTCATCAGTGCCGATGGCCTGGTGACTGACGAAATCTCAGCACGGATACAGAAGGCTCGATTGGCTTTTGCCAACCTGCGTCACTTATGGCGTAGGCGAGATATCCGTTTGCTGACTAAAGGACGAGTGTACTGCGCAGTAGTTCGCTCCGTCTTACTTTATGGCTGTGAAACATGGCCGTTAAGAGTAGAAGATGTTCGTAGGTTACTAGTATTCGATCATAGATGTTTAAGAAGCATTGCTCGTATATCGTGGGACAGCCGAGTGAGCAACGCTGTTATTAGGAATCGGGTGCTAGGTAAGAATGGCAGATCAATCGATGAAGTATTGAAACTTCACCAGTTGAGGTGGTTGGGACATGTGTTGCGTATGCCGAACCACCGGCTGCCTCGTCGAGCCTTGTTTTGTAGTGTGGGAATAGGTTGGAAGAAAGTTAGGGGCGGCCAAACCAAAACATGGCAGAAATCCATGAAGTCACTGACAAGTGGACTTAGCCATGTCGGTAATTGTCGACTACCTGGTTGGGGTCCGCGAGATGATAATAATCGATGGTTAGAGACCTTGAATGACATGGATCAAAATCGTTCGCAATGGCGCCAGTGCATTTATTCTCTGTGTTCTCTCAAATGCTAATCTTCTGGATTCTTCAACCCCTCTAGTTTCGACTCTCTAAACTTTTCTCACTGAATCATACTTCTTGAGTAGTATCTTCTAATCCTAACCTCTCCGATTATTTCTAATTCCCTTACTACCTCTTCTACTATTGGATTTGAATTGACGATTACTTCTCTGTGCTGATGTGGTATGGCAACATGAACTGATGTACTTATGTACAAAGTTCTACGTTGCATCTGACTGACTGGTCATGTTTCGCAACCATAAAGTAGGACGGAGCGAACTACCGCACAGTATACTCGTCCTTTAGTCAGCAAACGGAAATCTGGTCTACGCTATAGGTGATGCAAGTTGGCAAAAGTCAATCTAGCTTTCTGTATCCGTGCTGAGATTTCGTCAGTCACCAAGCCATCGGCACTGATGAGACTCCATAGATAAGTGAAGCGGTCTACACGTTCGACTACTTCACTCCCTATCACTAGATCAGGTGCTGATGCAAGCTAATCTTGAAGCAACATTTTGCATTTGGAGGGTGAGAACCGCATCCCGAACATGCTTGCATTGTCGCTTATGGTAGTTAAAAGACTCTGCATTTTGTCAGCATCTTCACCGAATAGAACTATGTCATCAGCATACTCTAAGTGAGCAAGCATGTCTCCTGGCAAAGGTCCACTCCTGAAAAGTCACACAAAGATAAAGTTAACTTTGAAAGCAAGTTTAAGACTAAGTTAAACAGGAATGGAGAGAGTGGACAGCTGTGATGGACACCACTTGAAGTAACTAATTCCGATGACAGTTCGCCATAAGCTCTCACCTTACCATTGGTGTTCGATTAGAGAACTTGTATAAGGTTTGTGTAGTTCTTTAGCACAATGACAGACACTGCCACAGAGCCTGACGATCAATGGAGTCGAATGGAGCTTTAAGGTCGAGAAATACTACTATTGTGGGGCGTCTGAGAGAGTGTCTTTGTTCTAGGACCTGACGTAGTGTGAACATGTATTTTATACGTCCACGTCCAGGTCAAAAACCAGCTTGGTTCTCTCTAGTCTGCTCTTCACTAGCTTCCGTTAAGCGTTGGAGTATTATTGAGGCCAATATTTTCGATACTATAATAGCTAAAATTTTTCCTATGTGATTTTCACAAGAGGACTTTTGTCCTTTCTTATAAATTGGGGCAATCAGGAATTGAGACCAGTCTGATGGGATTACGTCCAGTTCCCAGATTCTATGTAAGATGTCGGTCAATCTAGCTGGTAAAACGCCCACTATCCTTAAAAATCTCAGGGGTAAGACTGTCAGGCCCTGCTGCTCTCCCTCGCTTCACATTTCGTATGGCTTTTTTGAGTTCATAAAGACACGGAGAATTTATATTGACCTGCCATTCAGGTTGGATGGAGATCATGAGCAACCGAAATGTGGCTAAAGGCCAGTTGAAATGAAATATATTCTCAGCTGTTCTATCATTAAGTGGAACCCTAAAAGGTTTTCTTGTGGTATCTTTCCTAAGACGCAAACAAATACGCTCTCTCAACCGGGCGTGATCTGAATCTAAACTTGTGCCTCAGAACGAGCGACAGTCTTCTATCGAACCCCTCCATCGGTGGCTGATGGCGATGTGATCTAGTTGGGTACAATGTTGAGATGACTTTGGGGGTCGCCAGGTCAAAAGATGTTTTACCTTGTGCCTAAAGTTAGTGTTTGCTAGAAATAGTTGGTTATTTGAGCATACTTGTAGCGGACGGTCGCCATTGTCTGTTCTCTGAGTTGCAACACTTATAAGATCCACACAGGTGTCTTTCCTGCTCACTTAGTCTACCTACTTGAGCATTAAAGTCACCAGCCATTAGTACTACATCAGAGCGCCTGACGTTTTGAAGGAGGTCCGGAAGCTTTCCTTAAAACTCATCTTTCGCCTCCTATGAATTGCAGTCAGTGGGGCATAGGCAGATGCGACAAAGAGGCAACGACGGGTCTCCCTGTCTTTCCGAGTCCTTACTGTCCGGTTCAGTCGGACAGCGCATAAACGACTATCTACTGGGATCCAGTCTAGGAGCGCTAGTTCTGCCCTACGACTCAATGCTATAGATACACCAGCAAGACCAATATGTTATAGGATTGTTTGTACGTAAACCATTTATAAAGTTTACCTTGTCTAACCCTAGCTTTACGATAAAGCTTCATTGATTCCCCATCCACTTTGTTTTAGTATTTGATGGAGTACCGAGTGAACCGGGTAAACCTTGTCCTGGGGAAGATAGTAAGTGCTTTCATTATTAACTTCATATTATGCAGGCGTTTACTTTTCAAACTAATTGTTTTTAAGAAAAGTAGTGTTTTTCTGTAAATCTTTTATTTTCTCTCACAGAAATGCTTGCGCTTATGTTCTGTGTCTATAACCATAATCTTTTACTTCAGTATTACTGAATAAGACTGTCATGTTCCGTTATCCTTCAATTTTTAGTTGAGCAAGTTTTTAGGAGAATTGATGGCTTCTAATTATCTAAGCCATAAAGAATTACGAACTTAAACGTGGCGAATGGCTGTAGCTTACACAACGAAAAGTGTAAAGTCTATTTTGCCTATTAAAACATTTAGGGAAGTACTGATAAAAATGATAATACGTATATAGTACTTCAATGATTAGTAAGGTTAAGTTTTCTGACGTTTGTGGCTCACTGTAAGCCACTTCTTCAGAGAATAAATAAGAAAGATGTGAAAATTTTTTTATAGCATAACTTTTTTAATTCATCACTACAATTATGAACGCAAATTTAATTTTATCTTAAATTGTTCACACATGCTAACATTAAAATTTTACCTTACTTCTGCTAAAATGTCTTGAATTTTCACATTTCCCATCAATACAATCAGGATTTTAGGTAAATTTGATAGGGATTTTCATGGTAAGAGAATTTTAATCGCAAACACTTAAAATTACCCTCGAGTTTACGAAAATCTTATCAATATAAACTTCTTAATGCTTATCGGTAATTGGCTTAATGTACAAATAAAGTCACCTTCATGATCTAAGAAGAGTAGCATGAATCATGAAAACTGTTAGTTAAAAAGTAAAATATAATTTCCTGAAATTAGCTTCGGTGATTGATTGAACTTTTGACAATGTAAATTCAATTTCATATCAGATTTTAAATGTCTTTTAAAACGACAGAATTACTTACCGAAATTCCCCACTTAAAAAGTTCCTCGGCTAATATTAAACTAGGTTAAAACTCACGATTTTATGGCACCTTCCTACGATATCTTAACATATTATGCAAAATTCAGTAGATCTCTTTGGGGGAAATTACCATTATGCAATGACAGAATACTTTCATTAATAATACAGAATAAGAAACATAAAATATTAAACACTAAATTTTACAATTTGCAAAAAATAGTTGACATTCAGTTGATAATTTCTATACATCGATTTTTCCGGATATAGCTTTCACGAATTTACATAAGTCTCCAGTAGTACGATCGTAAAAGCAATTAATATTGCTTGATTAGATGCGTATGCTTTCAAGTATCAACTTTATTTAACAGTGCAAATATTATTGCTAATGATAGCAAGGGTTTAGGTACATGGTTTTCAATCTTTAGACCAGGAGTCTGATTCCTGTTTAATGTATTAAGATTTAGATATTTAAGCAATAGTTAAGTTAATAGTCTAATATATTGGTTTGTATGCTGTTATAAGTTTTACTTATATCATTTCTAATTGGATTGAGATTTTTCATTGATAGGTTTTGTAATTTGTTGGTATAAAGTTGCAAACTAAATCTGTTGTTGACTTTTGACTTGTTCACTACTCTTTTATTTTATATTTGTCAGTTAATATGTACCGAAGAGGTGCTAAACGATGGAAAAAGAAATTTTATTTATTACATGGTCATCAATTTGCTGCCAGACGGTTTAACCGGGTAAATTCACTAGTATTTCTTTAGATTGCTTTTTATTAATTATGAATCAATTATAACATCGCTCAGAGTGGGTTGTGCTAAATTAGATTTATCAATTCTTCATCCTCAATATTCCTTCATATAATATACCTTTCGAAACCATAATCTCAGTATGCTATCATTTTACCTTTCATTAATACAACTATTCTTTCAACTCCTTTGGGGTTCGTCTTGTTAATTTGATCTCTCTACGCTAATGCGGTATGGCATCTTGGGCCAGTGCATGTATTTGTTCAAGGGTCTAAGCTATGGCTGAATAAATTTTCTTTCCGTGAGGATATTTCCGTTTTAACTAATGCCTAATTAAAAATTCTACAATTGTCTTACTGATTATGCTGAACTTATTCAAATTTACACATATATCTAAAGATTCCTAGGGCATCGTCATTCCAACTAACGCAGTTCATTGTTTTTAATCGTAATAACATCCGAAAATATTAGGTCAATTGATAAAAGTAGTTCCGTTTGGTCCTAGCCCTTTGAAAATCAATCTCGTATCCAGAGATTTTTTGTCAACTGAGAAGTTGAGTTCATGATTCGGTCTCGTAAGTAGCTATCACCTGGCTGCATCGTATTGTTGCTTTTGACTTATCTATCCGTATAACTTTCATTTATTTTAACAAATCCACACTCTGTTCCTTCAAAAAAATCCTTCATAATATTATCAAATATTTATTTATTTAAACAAATGAACATTGGTACAAAGGAGCATCAAGACATATGCGCCACACACATCATTGAAATTGTGCTTAAGTTCTGATACTGCCCGCGTGTCTAAACCGCGAACCATCCAAATAGGTGAAGTTCTTTCCTCAGGAGTCGCTTTGAATGATGATGACATTTGTATCTATCCATTTAGTGTATTACTCTTCTGTAAGTTTTTCTATCAAAAAATTATTTTATAAGAGAAATCCACTAAAATTATTTATGTTCAGTCGGTAGTAGAAACACCTTGACTTACTAAAAGATGAATTCCTCTTGTTCACTCAGCAGATATTATAAATTCAGGAACTGTTCTATAAATATATATCTTTCACTACTTATTTATTTTAGAATGCTGTATGTGCTTACTGTAAAGAGCGTATATGGGGTTTGGGACAACAAGGGTTCAAATGTATTAATTGTCGTCTCCTACTTCATCGTCGTTGTCAAGGTGGAGTGCGTCATAAATGTGGTGAAGCATTTATCAGGCCAACCTACCAGAATATGCGTCCAATATCTACATTTCCTACCGGTTCCACCCCAGCTGTGTGGGATAATGATGGAAACAGAACTACAACTATAGTAACCGACTTATCTTCTGGAACAACTCATACACTTCCATCTCGTCTTCCTGTTAATATTCAGCCATATAAAGATGAATCAAAGTCACTAAAGCTAGAAAAAGTCATTAGTTTAAATGAAAGAGAATCAAATCGTAAGTCTTGGATTTTGAAAATTATTTTCACATATCGACATCAGTTTCATGAGGGTGCAATAAGTTTATGGTAAATAACTCATCGTGATTCAAGATCCATTAATGCGCACCTACGTGCACACGTGAAATCAACTTCAAGACCAGTTATATCGTAACCAACTAACATAAATATGCTTTGATCTCAGTGCTCATACTTCGCATCGAGACAACATGACAAAATAGTTAACAAAATGGACTTTAATTGGACTGAAATAAAAGTAACGCCAATAATAGTAAAAGACTAAGTATAGGGAATACAATGTTAAAATGTGTGCAGTGCTGTTACAACTCATGATTTAAAGGGCGATAAAGAATGAAAACGTTCATTTGATTATGTCTGATTTTTGGCCGTATCATTTAGAGTTTCCAATCGTAGATAACGAACATGTGGTGAACCACAGCTAGAAACTAAGCACTTAAATATTCGCTAATGCTGCAGCACCATCACGTCGCCAAACTTGTATCATAGTCTACTCCTCTCCCTCTCTTCAATTTAACGACAACTATCATAAATTTGTTAGTAATTGAAGGCACGGTATGTAAGTCCTATTAGAACTGTCAGCAAATAGTGAGTAATTCAAACTTCAGGATAGTAGGTTTATTCTCCAATGCCACTGTCACAAAATCCAAAGACGGATCATTAATATATATATATATATATATATATATATATATATATCATGCTTAGATGTGGCTTCATCTTATTCTTTTTCAGAAACATCAGACAAACAATTTCCACTACCATCCAATTTAAAAAACACTGTAAGTATTTTCATTCAAGATTTTTTAAATACATGCTCTTTTGCACATATCACACCAATGTACTTGTCATGATAAAATAATATTTACTTTTAACTTAAAATTGCTTGTTTGCCAAACCTATTGATCATAATAGTGGGGGCATAACTCTTGCAGGGGCAGTATCGGCTAAAGTAAAGTACAGTAAAATCATACACAATATTTGTCGCTCAGAATCAATCAAAGTATCTCTTTCTGTGTGCAGGCTGTACTGTTCTAATTATTTTACTATTCACTATATAGATCATGCATGCAGTTACTATATTCTTTGATGGATAAGGGTTTCAGTATAAAGCGATTTGGTAAACTAAATCGCGCTTACTCAAAATATTCTATATGCGGTAATGTTTCTAACAACTGTTTGTTTTTATATATTCTCAAAATTTAGGTGAAGTCAGGCTCGGACAACTTAATAATTGAAAAAAGCAGTGTTTTACCTGTTCCCGTAACTATCATCACTGATAAAGTTGGCGATAAATCCATACCTATTATAGAACAACGTATCTCAGATATTCCTGACATTCCAGTCACTTCTGGACGAATTGGTCTACATGATTTTAATTTACTCAAAGTGATTGGTCGTGGTAGTTATGCTAAAGTATTTCAAGTGGAGCATAAACCAACTAATCGAATATATGCCATGAAAGTTATTAAAAAGGAAACTATTCTTGATGAAGAGGTAACTTTCATTTACTTTTTCATTAATTTAATAAAGTCTTTTGGTCTAACGGTTTTACATATTCTTTTAACATATATATATATATATATATATATATATATATATATATATATAGGACTGAAATCACCAAACATAAATTTAGTTTTGAAATATACATCAAATATTCATTGAATATACGTTTCTTAGTGATTTGGAATTCAATCCCAATTTTCACTTATTCACATCAAATCCATAACTTTATAGGTTCATTAATTACTGTTTATATGTATATAAAGTAGACAGAAATCAACTCTCATCACTTTATATTTTTCTAGATTCATTATTGTCTATCACAGTATTCCTGTAACTCACTTTTTTTACTGACATTGTACATATAAATAAAGCACTAAACATAACATCAACCTTCAAGCTCAACTGCTTCGTTATTTTCCGCTTTTCACTAAGATAATAAAAGGTTGACTTTAAGAGTGTAACGACTCAAAAATCATTACTGTAGTCCAGATACATTCTATTTTCACTTTCTAAATTACAGACATTTTATTACTACTCATATAGTTTCCTTCACTAATTTATTTTAAAATCTCATTTTGACGAGTTTTTTGTTCGTTTTTTCTGCTGCTTAGAATCATGTTAATTTCAAAGCAACGCATGTGTTTTTAAAGTTCTGTCTGTTAGCCTGTCGTTCATTGGAAAAAAGATTATCAATATTTAAGCTTTATGCATACATATAGACAATCTTTTCAAAAAGATGTATCAGTAATCATTAGTACTTTAGCGATGGTGCCACCTGCAAAAGTAACACAAGTCGACAATCTAATGGAGAATTTTTGGTTGATAAAAGTCGATAAATTCAAAGAGTAATGAAAATTACGATTTATTAGAATAGGAGGACGTTAATAAAAAATCACTAATAATGCTTTTGAAAATGACTTTATTAAGTATTATTCAGTACAAATGCTAGTGAAAAAAATGCAAAGATAATAATCTTAATAAGTCTTCAGTCAGTAAGCTACAACGTAGAACCTCGTACGTACGTATATCAATCAGTTCAGGTTGCCGTAACACAGTAGCACAGAGACGCAATTGTCGATGCAAATCCCATAGTAGTAGAGGTAATAGAAGTATGAGCAGCAATCGGAGAGATTAGAGTTGGAACATATCATTCAAGAGGTATAATCTAGTGAAATAAACTTGAAAATAGAAAGATAAAGGTGATAAGGAATCTAGAGGATTAGGATTTGAGTGAAAATTCATCAGTTGAGGTGATTGGGACATGTATTACTGATGCCTAACCACCGACTGCCTCATCGAGTTTTGTTTTGCGATGTAGGAATAGGTTGGAAGAAAGCTAGAGTCGGCCAGACCAAAACATGGCAGAAATCCATGAAGTCACTGACAAGTGGACTGAGTCATGTCGGCAGATGTCGACTTCCTGGTTGGGGTCCACGAGATGTTAGTAATCTACGGTTAGAGACTCTGAATAACATGGCTCAAAACTGTTCGCAATGGCGCAGGTACATTCGTTCTTTGTGTTCTCTCAAATCGCAAACTTTTTTATTTCTCATCACTTTATCTTTTTAAGTTTCTTTCACTAGTTTCTACTTCTGGAATAATATGTTCTAATCCTAACCTCTGCGAATAATGTTGATACCTCTGCAACCTCTACTACTATTGGATTTGAATTGACAATTACCTCTCTGTGCTAACGTGGTATGGCAACATGAAATGATGTACGTACGTAGGAGGTTATACGTTGCTATTGATTGATTGAGGATTTGAGAGAGCTCAAAGAGTGGATGCACCTGCGCCATTGCAAACGATTTCGAGCCATCATCTCGCGGTCCCCAACCAGGTAGTTGACATCTATCAACATGACTCAGTCCACTTGTCAGTGACTTCATGGATTTGTGCCATGTTTCGGTTTGACCACCCTTAGCTTTTTTCGAACCTACTCCTACATCGCAAAACAAAACTCGATGAGGCAGTCGGTGGTTAGGCATACTCAACACATGTCCCAACCACCTTAAATAATGAAGTTTCAATATTTCATCTGTTGATCTACCATCCCTACCTAGGACCTGTTTCCTAATAACAGAATTGCTCACTCGGTTGTCGAAGGATATACAAGGAATTCTTCGGAGGCACCTATGATCGAAAACAAGTAACCTACGAATATCTTCTACTCTCACTGGCCATGCTTCGCAGCCACAAAGTAGGACGGAGCGAACTACTGCACAGTACACTCGTCGTTTGGTCAGCAAACGGATATCTGGTCTATATCATAGGTGATGCAAGTTGGCAAAAGCCAATCGAGCTTTCTGTATCCGTGCTGAGATTTCGTCAGTCACCAGGCCATGAGCACTGATGAGACTCCCCAGACAAGTGAAACGATCTATACGTTCGACTACTTCACTCCCTATCACTAGATCAGGTGCTGATGCAAGCTAATCTTGAAGCAACATTTTGCATTTGGAGGGTGAGAACCGCATCCCGAACATGCTTGCATTGTTGCTTATGGTAGTCAGAAGACTGCACTTTGTCAGCGTCTTCACCAAGTAGGACTATGTCATCAGCATATTCTAAGTGAGCAAGCATGTCTCCTGGCAAAGGTCCACTCCTGAAAAGTCACACAAAGATACAGTTAACTTTGAAAGCAAGTTTAAGACTAAGTTAAACAGGAATGGAGAGAGTGTACAGTCCTGATGGACACCACTTGAAGTAACTAATTCCGATGACAGTTCGCCATAAGCTCTCACCCGACCATTGGTGTTCGATTAGAGAGCTTGTATAAGGTTAGTGTAGTTCTTTAGCACAATGACGGACACTGCCACACAGCCTGACGATCATCGGAGTCGAATGGAGCTTTAAGGTCGAGAAATACTACTATTGTGGGGCGTCTGAGAGAGTGTCTTTGTTCTAGGACCTGACGTAGTGTGAACATGTATTTTATACGTCCACGTCCAGGTCAAAAACCAGCTTGGTTTTCTTTAGCCTGCTCTTCACGAGGTCTAGTAAGGCGTCTAAGGATAACTGAGAACAGATGGTTACTAGTGACTTCAAATGGATGAGCATATCACTTGTATTCAGTTATTTACACAGACTAAACTGCATTATAAATGTCAATAACACTTTGATCTCTATTACATTAAGTTTCTGTTTTGTTTTTCGGAATAAATGATATTCAGTCTTTTATTATGCTGGTCGAATTATAGCATTACACTAATAACTTTTCCTTTTTGACGCGAATCGCTCTTATTGGAGGGTACTAAAAATGGCAACATGATTAAAGGTTTAACGTATCCAAATCAATTATAATGAACATAATGGACTATTATAAATTTAATAAGCAACAATACATCGCTTATGAATTACCTCTTTTCAATCAATTTATAATCAGATAGAAAAATTCGATATTTGGTCATCAAGTGATTACTTGAATATCACGGAAAACAAGCTTTTTATCATCCTCTTAGGAAATTAGTTATAAAGCATGTAGTCAGTATACGTCAGTATATGTAAAACTCTTTTTTTCTAACACTTCTAATACTAGGATATTGATTGGGTACAAACTGAAAAACATGTATTTGAATGCGCTACTAACCATCCTTTCTTAGTGGGCTTACACTCGTGTTTCCAAACCAGAAGTCGGTAAGTTTCTTCAAATAATGTAATCGATACAACTTGTATTTCGTAACTTCATAGAATAATATGACTATATAAATGCAGTATGTTTTTACAGAGAAAGCTATCCAAAAGTACATTTCATCAATATTAATTGTCAAGGTTTGTATTTTCCAGTTGCTAATATTCAGGACTATATTATTCTTGTCTATGGTAAGATAGATATGAGCTGTTTTAGTGGATACCTCCACTTTCTGAAATATAAAGTTATATGAACTCGTAATTTAGAAAAAAATATTCAATACATGTAGTTGTATTGTACTTTATGACTCCTTAACTCATTTATGAGTTCGTACATTAACATGTCAAAGTAGCAGTTGTTGTGTGGAAATCGACTAAACAATGTATTTTTGCAGACTACATTAAATGCATTGTGTTTATATGCAGTTGTATATTCGAGTCTGGTATTACCCATTTCAGCTTTTTAACAGGCAAATAATATCACCAGTCCTTTTGTTACGATATTGTTGCTCACAATGAAGTATGCCAACCGCTACCTGGTTACTGAGTTGTATTATTGTTTGCAGTAGCACCTGTCAACGATTAACTATTCGTGTCAAAAATCTTGTCACACACAGTACCTAAGGGTATTGTCCACTCCACTTAATTGATTTAGACAACACATTGCCTTATATATATAATCATAGTGTGGTGTGAGCTACTTATAAGTAGTATATGACGTGAGTGTCAACATAATGTCTGGCAGCAGAAGATGGGGGAAGATCAAGAAAGGAAGAGTGGGACCACAACGGAATTTGTATGAAACGCATGAACAGTGACAATGGATTGATGTTTTGCAACAAAAACAGTCCAGTTCGATAGGATGGACTGATATTTTGCAAATGAACGATTTACGATATGGTTTTCCAATTTTACTGAGTGACTGTAATTTTCGATAAATACAATCCGATTGCCCCACCTGTGTTCTCGTTCTTTACAATAGTATCAATATTTTGTAATGAGACGTTTACACATTTTTGAAACCATGAATCGATCAATGTTAGACCACCATTAGAAACCTGGAAGCACTTGACGGCCGTTTCGTCCTGGTATGGGACTCATCAGCAGTGCGCATCAACGACTCTTGCACCCCGCAGGATTCGAACCCAGGACCTTGAGTATTGTACGCGAACATCTAACCTCTGGACTACTGAGCGGGTATCTAACGGTGTTAATGTCTAACTTGATCAATTCACTTGTCACTCAACTGTATAATGGTTATTCAACATGGATAAATAAAATATTGATTTGCACCATTTCAATATTGATCAGTTCTGAGTTTTTGATTTTATCTTATTCCATGATATATTTATAGACAACAGCGAAGTCAGCTGATAATGACTGCATTTTTTACTTATTTATGCCAATTATTACAACAATACTGAGTAATGTGGTTATTACATTTTAAAAAGTCTTTATAGGTCACGAAATAACTTAACAAAATAACAATATTAATCATAATCTCAATGAAGTGCTTTTGTACTAATCGTCATAAATCAATTCATATTTTGTAATCGTATGAAGTGAAAGCTTTTATTTGATTACTGATATGATACGCATCATATTTGTGTATTACAGTTACATGTGTTGTATATGCTAACGATTCAGTATTCATTTATAATCAGTATTTTTTCACAGAACTCCGCCAGTAGAACCTTCGGGGCTACTGCCGGTCCCAAGCCCGGGTAAAGGAGGAGGGTTGGACATGGGGTTGGCGACCCCATTCCGTCAAAAACTAACTTGCCAAAAAAACGCTAACCAGAAGAAATAATTCAAACCATTTTAACTCTGCCCTGGGAGTTGGAGGAAGAATTATGACGTCGCGTGATGAAAGCCGGGTTCCCTCGGAAGTCACGGGGCCGATGCCTCTTCTGACAACCAGAGCAACCATTCTTTTAGGTACATGGAACGTTCGTACATTGTGGGAGACTGGAAGACTATTTCAAGTTGCTGCAGAAATGAAAAGATACAACCTCGAGGTGCTCGGCATCAGTGAAACGCATTGGACACAAGTAGGACAACTGAGACTAGCTTCAGGGGAACTGCTGTTATACTCTGGTCATGAAGAGGAAAATGCTTCACATACACAAGGAGTTGCACTGATGCTGTCCAAACATGCACAAAAGGCACTGATAGGATGGGAATCTCATGGACCCAGGATCATTAAAGCATCCTTCAAAACAAAGAAACAGGACATTACAATGAACGTCATCCAATGTTATGCACCTACCACTGACTACAATGACGACGTTAAAGATCAATTCTACGAAAGGCTGCAGTCAATCGTCGAGAAATGTTCACCAAAGGATTTGACGATTCTTATGAGAGACCTGAATGCCAAGGTTGGCATGGACAACACTGGATATGAAGACATCATGGGACGACATGGACTGGGAGAAAGAAACGAAAATGGTGAGAGATTTGCAAACCTATGTGCCTTCAACAAACTGGTCATCGGTGGCACAATATTCCCGCACAAACGCATACACAAAGCTACATGGATTTCACCGGATCACACTACTCAAAACCAGATTGATCATATCTGTATCAACAAAACGTTCAGAAGGACTGTGGAGGATGTGAGAACCAGGAGAGGAGCTGATTTAGCCTCAGATCACCATTTGCTAATCGCCAAAATGAAACTGAAACTAAAGAAGCACTAGAAAACGGGGCAGACAACATCGCACAAGTTTAATACAGCCTTTCTTCGGGATACTGTAAAGCTCAATGAATTCAAGATTGCCCTCACCAATAGGTTCCAGGCCTTGCACGATATACTCAATGGAGAGGACGCAACTTTGGAGAACAATTGGAAAGGGATTAAGGAGGCATTCACTTCAACATGTCACGAAGTTCTGGGTCACAAGAAGTACCATCACAAGGAATGGATCTCTGTTGATACTCTTGCAAAAATTGAAGAAAGGAGGAACAAGAAGGCAGCAGTGAATGTCAGCCGAACAAGAGCAGAGAAAATTACCGCACAAGCTGCATACACAGAAGCAAACAGGGAAGTGAAGAAGAGCATCAGAGCTGACAAACGAAAATATGTGGAAGATCTAGCAATGACGGCGAAAATATTTCACATCCTCTTCAAGAAGATTTGGGATGAGGAACAAGTACCATCAGATTGGAAAGAAGGATACCTGATCAAAATACCGAAGAAAGGCGATCTCAGCAAGTGTGAGAACTACACAGGCATCACTCTTCTTTCAATACCAGGCAAAGTCTTCAACAGAGTATTGTTAAACAGAATGAAGGACTTCGTAGACGCCCAACTTCGAGATCAACAGGCCGGATTTCGTAAGGATCGATCATGTACTGACCAAATTGCTACATTACGGATCATTGTGGAACAATCAATTGAATGGAACTCACCACTCTACATCAACTTCATCGACTACGAGAAAGCATTCGATAGCGTGGACAGGAAAACACTGTGGAGGCTTCTTCGACACTACGGTGTGCCTGAGAAAATAGTTAACATCATACGGAATTCTTATGATGGATTCAACTGCAAAATCGTGCACGGAGGTCAGCTGACAGACTCTTTCGAGGTGAAGACCGGTGTGAGGCAAGGTTGCTTACTCTCACCCTTTCTCTTTCTCCTGGTCATCGACTGGATTATGAAGACGTCGACGTGTGGAGGGAAGCACGGTATCAACTGGACAGTTAGGACGCAACTGGAAGATCTGGACTTCGCAGATCACCTGGCTCTTCTATGGCACACGCAACAACAAATGCAAGAGAAGACGACCAGTGTAGCAGCAGTCTCTGCAGCAGTAGGTCTCAACATACATAAAGGGAAAAGCGAAATTCTCCGATGCAACACAACATGCACCAACAAAATCACTCTTGATGGAGATGCCTTGGAGGACAATAACACCTTTACATATCTGGGCAGCATCATCGACAACCAAGGTGGATCGGATGCAGATGTGAGGGCGCGGATTGGCAAAGCTAGGGCTGCATTTCTACAATTGAAAAATATCTGGAACTCCAAACAAATATCAATCAACAACAAAATCAGGATTTTCAATACAAATGTCAAGACAGTTCTACTGTATGGAGCGGAAACATGGAGAACTACGAAAGCCATCATCCAGAAGATACAAGTGTTTATTAACAGTTGTCTACGCAAAATACTTCGGATTCGTTGGCCAGACACCATCAGCAACAACTTACTGTGGGAGAGAACAAACCAGATTCCAGTGGATGAGGAAATCAGGAAGAAGCGGTGGAAGTGGATAGGATACACATTGCGAAAAGCACCTAACTGCGTCACGAGACAAGCCCTCATATGGAACCCTCAAGGCAAAAGGAAAAGAGGAAGGCCAAAGAATACATTACGCCGAGAAATAAGAAAGATATGAGGGGAATGAACAAACATTGGACAGAACTGGAGAGAGAAGCCCAGGACAGAGTTGGTTGGAGAAAACTGTTGGGCGGCCTATGCTCCATTGGGGGTGACAGGCGTAAGTAAGTAAGTAAGTATTTTTTCACAGATTTCATGATAATACATTTACTTACTAATAGCTTGTTTCAAGATAGATTCTTTCGAAGTTTTAGTAAAAAGACTCTAAAATTACTCAGTTCAAGTGAAATTGTTAATTATCAACGTCAGTGGTACAGCAATAAGTTGTCACAAATTTATAGACTGATAAACATTGACTTAATGTAATATAATCTATTTAGCAACGAGATGAGAACGACAACTATTCAGTTCATTAGGTTAAGTTCTACAGAACATCAGTTCCTATTCAATTGACTCTATGTTAATAGCTGTAACTGTGTTGTCAGTGAGTAATATTATTCAAAATATCTATTGTAGAATCATCTTGATCATTTGAAAAAGTGATTTTTCTAGTACATGTCAGTATATGTGGAAAATTAACGCTTATTTATCAGTAATCAAAAAACCAAACATAAAACTATCAATAGTTTTCTTGATAATAATAAATAAATGTTATTCACAATAAAAAATTTGTAGTCTCATTATCGATCGTTAACATTTAATTCGACTATTATCCAGGTCTTTTCCTATATGTGTTACCACTAATGGTTATGTTTATTCGTTGATCAGTTTATCCAAGAATTTTAGTTGAAAGTTGTTATATGTGTAAATTTATTGGAAATACTAAAGCATAAATTATGTGTGAAACCAACTGTGTTTACTTCTGTAGGCTTTTAATTTAAACGAAAACCCTATTAAATAGGAATTTATACCGGCCATGTACACTGTTGCATACAAAACTGTGGCTCAGAGTTTTAGATATGGCAAAAAACGATATTCAAATCATCGATTGGTTGGTTAGATAACCTACTTCTTTAGTAGACGTTTTTATTAGACAGACAGACAGATACAACGCAAAACTTTGTACGTAAGTACATCAGTTCAGGTTGCCATGCCCCATCAGCACAGAGACGCAACTGTCAGTTCAAATCCAAGAGTGATAGCAATAATAAAAGTATTAGCAGTAATGGAGAACATTAGAGAGCGAAGATATGATATGATTCGAGTAGCGTAATTTAGTAAGATAAATTTAGAAGGAGAAAGGTAAACATGATGAGGAATTCATAAGGTCAAAATTAGAGAGAACACAAAGAGTGGATGCATCTGCGCCATTGTAAACGATTCTGAGCCATGTCGTTCAAGGTCTTTAACCATCGATTATTATCATCTCGCGGACCCCAACCAGGTAGCCTACATCTACCAACATGACTCAGTCCACTTGTCAATGACTTCATGGATTTGTGCCATGTTTCGGTTTGACCACCCTTAGCTTTTTTCGAACCTACTCCTACATCGCAAAACAAAACTCGATGAGGCAGTCGGTGGTTAGGCATACTCAACACATGTCCCAACCACCTTAAATAATGAAGTTTCAATATTTCATCTGTTGATCTACCATCCCTACCTAGGACCTGTTTCCTAATAACAGAATTGCTCACTCGGTTGTCGAAGGATATACAAGGAATTCTTCGGAGGCACCTATGATCGAAAACAAGTAACCTACGAATATCTTCTACTCTCACTGGCCATGCTTCGCAGCCACAAAGTAGGACGGAGCGAACTACTGCACAGTACACTCGTCGTTTGGTCAGCAAACGGATATCTGGTCTATATCATAGGTGATGCAAGTTGGCAAAAGCCAATCGAGCTTTCTGTATCCGTGCTGAGATTTCGTCAGTCACCAGGCCATGAGCACTGATGAGACTCCCCAGACAAGTGAAACGATCTATACGTTCGACTACTTCACTCCCTATCACTAGATCAGGTGCTGATGCAAGCTAATCTTGAAGCAACATTTTGCATTTGGAGGGTGAGAACCGCATCCCGAACATGCTTGCATTGTTGCTTATGGTAGTCAGAAGACTGCACTTTGTCAGCGTCTTCACCAAGTAGGACTATGTCATCAGCATATTCTAAGTCGATAAGCGAATGTGCCTATGACATAGTCCTACTTGGTGAAGACGTTTTTATCACATTCCTGTAATCAATTGCCTTGTCATTTTCGCCGGTTAGTGTTTTTTAGCAGCGTCCTTTTTTATGGGACGGGTATGCTAATCCTATGCTCAATCCTTTTCCTCACTCAACCGGGTTCTGAACTGTCAGGAACCCTTGGAGGACTCTAAACTGTGTTTTGCTACTCTCTCAGATAATGATTATTGTTTTTAGCATAAATAATTAATCAGTAATGCAGTTTTTGCGTAATACTTTATTTATTTTTATTTTTTTTAAATACTAACTTATAAACAATAGATTATTCTTTGTCATTGAATTTGTCAACGGTGGAGATCTAATGTTTTATATGCAACGTAATCTTCGTTTAGCAGAAGATTATGCACGATTCTATGCAGCTGAAATTTGCATTGCATTAAATTTCCTCCATGAACGTGGTATTATATATCGAGATCTCAAGTTAGACAATGTTTTAATGGACAGCGAAGGTCATATTAAACTAACTGATTATGGAATGTGTAAAGTGAGTAAAAACGTGGACTTCTTTATTTCATGCTCATATGATGTGCTCTTGAGTTTAACTTCTCTGTTTAATTAACAACATACTTACATACCAAGGTTGTTGCTTATCATAGTAATGGTTACTACTCACTAATGATCTACCTTGAGACAAAGTATACTTCTTCACCTCAATTTTGTATACAGTTAGCACTATTAAGTTTGTTCCATATTTCTATGATATAACTTGGT
>OX103979.1:8413393-8529404 GCA_944470395.2 Schistosoma turkestanicum | reverse complement strand
ATGAACGCGAACGATACTTTTACCAGCTTCCAGGAAGGCTACCTTGAATCCAACGGTAAAACAGAAGTCTTGGTAAGCGTAGAAAGTATATTCTACAAACACCCAGCAATCCAGTACAATCAAGCATACAACTCTCGTTTATTTATACAACATAACAACGTCCTTGAGACAGTTAAGAAAATAGCATACTAAAATACACAGCAGCCAATCACAGCCATGGATTTTCCTGGTGGGAATTGAAATCTCAAGGTCATTTGATCAGCCCCTGCTGGCGAACGTGAAAAACCGAAATACGGCATTATCAAGCGAATTTTGGGGATCTAACATCCCCAACACTCCTCCCCTTTTTAATAGCGTGTTCTCCTGTGGTTGACTTGCATCTTGACTATTGTTCGCCGCTGTCTGAGGGGATACCTTCGGGAACGAAGAACAGCTTGCTGCTGAGTTTCTTCTCGTGGCGGGGCTCTCGGTAGGTTGAAGGTATCAAGCAAGATGTCAAGGGGAAGGCTTTCTGTTCTTGATGGGCGATCTGGGGCTAGCCGTCTGCGTATCTGATTGCGATGACGTGACCATTTATCACCTCCTACCTCTACTTCGTACATAACTCGACCAACCCTTCTGACCACTCTCGCTTCTACCCAAGGACCATGGTTCGTTCTGTAGTCGCGGGCAAACACAGGGCATCCCACCTCGTAAGCGGATTGTCTTTGCTGCTTTGTCTCTACTGATGAGGGTGCATTGGTCGGATGCATCAGGCTGTGGATCGTTTTCAATCTTCTTCCCATCAGGATTTCAGCTGGGGACTTTTGCTCCGGTAACAATTCATTTGGTGTTGTCCGATAGACGTACAAGAAATTTTGTAACGTTTCGGCTGGCGTCCCCTCCCCTTTTGACTTGAGCAATGCTCTTTTAAACGTATCCACAAACCTTTCCGCCTGCCCATTCGATTGCGGGTGGTATGGTGGCGAGCGTAAGTGTTTAATAGCTAGCCGTTGACAGAAATTCTGGAATTGGGAAGAGGTGAATTGAGAGCCATTGTCGGATACGATCACATCTGGTATGCCATTCCGTGAGAAAATTTCAGTTAGGAGCTGTATAGTCTTAGTTGTAGTGGGCGGCGTAACGGGGCTGATTTCCGGCCATTTAGAAAAGGCGTCGACGACAATTAAATACATAGTTCCATTTATTGGGCCAGCGAAGTCGACATGTATCCTGGACCAAGGATGCTCAGGTTTGGGCCATGAAACCGGCGGAATTTTGGCATTCATCTTTGCCGCCTGCTGACACCGGATGCATTTTTCTACCAACGCTGTGACATGTTGATCCATGTGAGGCCAGTATGCATAACTCCTGGCTATGGACTTCATTCGTTTAATCCCAGGATGACCAAGATGGAACTGTCTCAGCACTTTTGCACGAAGGGATGCTGGCACCACTACTCTTTCACCAAACATCAGACAATCGTTGACGATGCATAGTGAGTCCCGCCGCTGATACAGTTGCTTCATGTCACCTGCAAACTTTTTCGACGGCCAACCGTTAGTGACATATTTCATCGTCATCTTGATGATGGGGTCGTTTCTAGAAGCATTTTGTATGTCTGTTGCAGACACCGGTAATGCGCGAACTGCGGTTGTCAGATAACATTCTGCGTGGTTCTTCGTATACGCTTCTGGGTCATGTCGTTGTGATACCAGGCTGCATATGGTATTTAGCGGGACATCAGCCAATTTTAGCTGGTCGAACCAATCTAAACCAAGTAAATTTAGATCAGCTGGCGTTATATAGCATACCCCAGTAAACGACGAATCTCGGAAAGCAACTTTACATTCCAATTGTCCTAACAGACGAAGATAATTACCACATGCTGTGCGAGGCTTTTGTGTTGTGTGCTGCAGGCTTGGGCTGCCCAACTTGGTCCAATTTTTGCGTGAGAGGATAGTGACATCAGATGCAGTATCTATTTGCATTCTACACAAATAACCGTTAATATTAAGAGTAATAAATTTCCTCTCACCTGGTGATGAGCTTTGGCAGGAAGATATTAGGCTCAATGCATTGGTACTGGATCTAGGAACAGGCTTCTTAGCACTTCTGGATCGCTTTGGCTTTTTCTGTAGGCAAAAGCCATCTTTATGACCGATGACTTTACACTTCCTGCATCTATGCTGCCTAAATGGGCAGTTCCGTACATAGTGCCATGAACCGCAGTGCCAGCAAGCAGAAGGTGGATTCATTTTGGGTTTTTGGGCCGAATTGGAATTTTTCTTTTCACTAATGGAATGCACGTATGATGAGAGGCCCTTGTTTTCGACCATGGAGGTATCATGCTTCAAGTTTACTAATCTCTGGCACTCTGCAGTTATTTCTTGAAGCGAGATGTTTGGGCACTGTTCAATTTTACTTAGGATTCTGGTTCTTATATCAGCATCGTCGGGAGATTGTAAGCTGCACACAAACACAAGGCACTTAAACTGATCTTCCGTCATTGATGATAATTTAAATCGTTCGCATTCACGATTTACTAAGCCAGCATGCTTTACCCAGTCATCTTCATTTGACTTGATTATTTTGAGGCATTGATAACGAATATTAAAGAGAGATGACTGTTCAGAGAAGATTTGCGACAGCGTATCAATTGTAGCATCAAAAGAGAAATCTCGTGGGTTCTTTGGGAGGATGAAATTACTATAACGTTCGTGTTCGATTGTGCCGAGCTTTCTCAAAAGGATTCTGACTTTGGTGGCGTCATCAAGATTGTTGAGGTCGACCTTGAACAAATCCTCATACTTCTTAAACCAAGACTCGAAAGTCACACCAGCAAGGCCATCAAAATGAAATTCATGAATGGAATTAACTATCGAGTCTGTATGCGGATTATATGAATCATCGGCAAAACCTCTGTGATTCAAATTCATTTGTTTCATTAACAGCTCCAACATACGTTCCTGGAACTGTTCATATCGTTTACCTTGACGTTCCAGTAAAGATTCTAACTGTTCAAGATTAATTGACATTGTGAATTGTGAGCCCCGTCGCCACTGAAATGTTTTGTGGATATGGTTTTTACCCCGTCGCCACTGATATGTTCGGCACTTAGGATGCTTGATGCTATTACGAGTTTACCTTAGTCGATAAACGCGAACGATACTTTTACCAGCTTCCAGGAAGGCTACCTTGAATCCAACGGTAAAACAGAAGTCTTGGTAAGCGTAGAAAGTATATTCTACAAACACCCAGCAATCCAGTACAATCAAGCATACAACTCTCGTTTATTTATACAACATAACAACGTCCTTGAGACAGTTAAGAAAATAGCATACTAAAATACACAGCAGCCAATCACAGCCATGGATTTTCCTGGTGGGAATTGAAATCTCAAGGTCATTTGATCAGCCCCTGCTGGCGAACGTGAAAAACCGAAATACGGCATTATCAAGCGAATTTTGGGGATCTAACATCCCCAACAGTTGTTACTCATTCTAAAGTCCCAGACTAACAATTTCATTTTGGATAATGGATTAGAGACATTATCTCTCTCATACTTAAACACATAGTACAGTTTAATGTCTAAGCGTGAACATGACTACTGTAAATGATCACTATAATTTTTATATATTCCCAAACTAATTTTGTATTTTTCGTTGTTGATTTTTTTTCAATATATACGGGTATAAAATTGACCAGTTTTTGTTAGCGATTATAGCTTTCTCTGAATGTTTCTATATTCACCTGAGATTTGAGTAGGCTTGCCAAGGATGGCTCGCTTCCAGACCAAAAAATGGCAGAAATCCATGAAGTCACTGACAAGTAGACTAAGTCATGTCGGTAAGTGTCGACTACCTGGTTGGGATCCGCGAGCTGATAGTAATCGATGGTTAGAGACCCTGAATGACATGGCTCAAAACCGTTCGCAATGGAGCAGGTGCATTGATTCTTTGGCTTCTCTCAAATCCTAAACTTCTTAATTTATGATCACCTTTATCTTTTTGTTTTAAAGTTTATTTCACTAGATTCTACTTCTCGAATCATATCTTCGAACCATAACATTTCCAATCCCTGCTAATACCTTTACTACCTCTACTACTATTGGATTTGAATTAACAGTTACATCTCTGTGCTAATGTGGTATGGCAACTTGAACTGATGTACTTACGTACGAATTTCTACGTTGCTGTTGATTGATTGATTGTATGACTCGCTTGAATTAAATCAAATACTCGTTTCATGCATCAAGTTACAGATTGTAATGATTCTCAGTGTGTTATTAAAACATTTTTATAGTAATAATTCTATACTCGTAGATCTATTCAAAATTAATTTCTATTATATAAATGTTCAACAATCTAGTGTACTCAAAAGTCGATATGTTAAGTTTCATCTATGTACAGTAAAAGCGTTTTGAAAATAGTGCTGCAAATTATGGCTTTGGTGTTGGCTGACAGTTGTTTTGAGTTCCAGATGTTCTTAAACTGTGGGCATATTACCCTTACTTTGCCGATTCGTGCCTTCATATCTGCATCAGATTAATCATGCTGCTCAGGTATGTAAAGCCTACAACCTTTTCCAGGACTTCGCCATCAAGTGTGATTTGGTTGTTGTTCTCTCAGTTGTATTTTGGGATCTACCTTTCTCCTCGTCAGTGTTAAGGCCTACTGCTGTGGTAGCAGCTGCTACACTGACTGGCTTCACCTCCACTCATTGTTGTGTATAGGACAGAAAAAGTCAATCCTCTACGAAGTCCCGATCAGCCGTGTGTTCTCAAGGTGTCTATTATATTCCATAACCGTTCACACGCTACTTAACAGTTGGTCGATTGCTAGTGGCGATCTTCTCGAGTACTCGATATGATTTCCATATCCAATGTATCAAATGCTTTCTCATAATTAAAGATGTTAAGTAATGGTTTCTATTCCATTGATTACTAATTAATAATGAGCAGCATCGGAGTTCAGTCATTATATGCTCGATTCTTACTAAATCCAGATTGGTTATCTCGAAGTTGATCGTTTACTGGGTCTTTCTTCCCGTTCACCTACACTGTTGATAATTGTGTAATGATACCTTTGTAGTTTTCATCCACTAAGATCTCCTTTCTTATACATTACCGCCAATACATCTACTACCTTTACAATTCTATCTCTGTGTGCTACTGTGGTATGGCAACTTGAACTGATGTACGTACGTGCTAAGTTCTATTTTGTAGCTGACTGAATTCTTCGGTATTTTGACAAGGTTTACCGGTTTTTTGACCTCTTGCTACCTATTCTTCCTCTCAAATATTTCTGAAGAGAAAATAGTCCATATTCAGAGTTGCTTCTATGTCATTGTTTGGTTAGATAGATTAATAAACAGTTGGATCTGAATTTATGGAGAAACGACATGAAAGTCAAAATGAAATAACTGGTTTTTCAGTGATAAAAGTCACTTAATCTCGTTTTATTTTCAATAGCTTTTACGCGTTATCTGTCTTTTCCTTAGTGGTATTACGTAATTAACTATTCTTGAAAATGATATATGGACATCTGCCTTGTAATCCAATCCAGTTTCTCTTCTCCTATTTTCACTATTTCTTTTTTCTGTAAGAACTTTAAGTTTTAGTTTCTGCTGATTTTCGAGACAGTCATACTTCTATAGAATTTCGTTCATCATTTTCTAACTGTCAGGTGTCTCTGGCCCTAGAAGGTATTGATTTATTCTTGGTTCATGCAATTCGTCATCTAATATTAAACTATTCTTCAACTTTCTCTTTTTATAGCACTTTTCGGTCGATACCTGTGTATGATAAACATTTCTAGTCAGTATAGTCAGTTTATTGCGTGCTTTGTGCGTTGCACAGTATATCTACCAAGGTAATCATGATGAAAATTTGAAGGGGATTTCTAAAATGTATTAATCAGATGGTAGTATATAAATAATGATAATAATTCAGAATACATGATTTCAAAAATGCCAACTCTGATTCCTTTGTTTATTTCGTAATTTATTGTTACTACTATAATTTAAAATAGTAGTAAATATAATTATTTCACATTTGTTTAATTAGGTTTCAGTGTTGACTGGTGGGCTTTAGGTGTACTCATGTTCGAAATGTTGGCTGGTCGATCTCCTTGGGAAGGTGTTGGACAATCCGCTAATCCAGATCAAAACACAGAGGATTATTTATTCCAAAGTTAGTACTTTTTCATTCGGTTTGTGATAATGGGCGTTTTACTTCGATTCCGACATGGTGGTTTCTAGCTTAATTTCTCCTGTCTCACTAAAATGTAAATACAACTGTATGCAAAAATCAGTTAGACGATAAGTGCCAAAAATTGTACTTCAGTCTTGGAAGTGATAGTTGTGTGCACCATTTAATACTGGTAGATGTTCTTACATAACCAATCACTAATAAATAAAAGCTTAGCAATGAAATAATATATTTTTAGTATTCCATTAAGTAGAAAAATTAAAATTTATCTGATCTCTAATGATTAGATGTAAACCAATTCTTCAAAGAATAAATTAATTAATTAAATTAGCCCAAGTCTAAATAGTATTAAGGAACAAAGCAAATGCAGGTCTGATCAAGTCACTGTCATGTCACTTCGGTCAAGGTGGTTCATAGGAAATATGTTTGTGTATTTGTGTATGCTCAATCTATTTAGAATTATCAGATCAAACCTTGGTATTGATACCAATTCAAAATTCTTAGCTGAAAACAGGTTTGCTCAAGGTCGTCTGACTCCCTGCCTCTTTAATTCACCTATCGATTGTATTTTCAAAACAGCTCTATTATTATAAGTAAACGACAACAGCGTAAATCTGCTTATGTGATAAGTACTAAATAAATGTGGTGTGCGGATTCTATCTCATCACTGTGCTACATTATAGTCTATGCGAAATAATTTTAATCATTTGTTGGTGATTGTGTGAAAATATCCCGTGTATTTTGTACTAACAAAGTATGAAGGACTTCTAGAAAATTAATAGTACTGTATGGTTTTATTCACACTTAGTGGCAAGTTAGTCAAAACAGTTTAGGATATTTTTATATGCATATAGTTCTGTAGTTGCTAATGGTGTTTTAGGTAATATTCTGTATGTTAGTCTGTGCTTTTTAACATCATGATGTTCAATCTCTCTATACTATGTCTAATTACGGAGTCTGTGTTGTTCGAAGTTCTAATCTCTGCTTGAAAACCTGATATCCTTTACCTCAGATTGTTTGGTCGCGACTGGCACTAAAATGATTGCCATCTTTCTGTGTCAGTATTTATTGTACTGTTGGGGACGTTAGATCCCCAGAACTCACTTAGAAAGGTGCTAATTTTATTATTTATTTCTGAAATTTTGATTTTTTGATGTCCTCGCGCCAAAGACTCTTAGTTGGCCTTCAGCCTACATTTCTCACTTGGAAAATCCTAGACTGTCATTGTTTGATGGATTATTTTATTACGCTATTTTGTGGCTCTCCTAACGGCGTCTCTGTCATTGTATAAATAAGCTTGATTTGTGTACTTAGACACCTCGTATTTCTTGGGTGCTAGCAGAAAATACATTCTCTACGCCTTATCAAGACTTCTTACTTTTGTTAGCAGGGCCTGATACAACGGATTAGATTAGCTTATCGTTGACGTGCGTTCCGTTATCGAGCAAGGTGAACTCGTAATAGCATTCAAGCATATCATGTACACAATTATGATTTAACATTAATTGCCATTGTTGTTAGTATAAATTCTTTCTGACAGGTGAAATGTATAGTGTCATTTAAAGAACTATTTAAATAAATCAGATTTTTAGGGGATTTTCCAATTTTTTCAACATGAAATAATGATGCGGTTCATGGTCCACCAGTTTAGTAAAATTGTTTGGCATAATTTATTTTTTTAACATTTACATTCTGTTATATGAAACACTTATAACTATATGAGATATGATTAGTATTCTAGACTTTGGTTGTTCTTACATTCCTAGTTAATATCATTTAACAGAACCTATTTTTTAGAGCTGTACCATGGTGTTACCCTCTATATATCAATCAATTATCTTTTCTATCACTCACTACTCTCAATTATTATTTTTCCGGAAAAAGTAGTCATTTGTATTTTGTGCAAACCTATATCCTACTTTTATTTTCGCGTTAAACATTTGAAGATAACATGAACAGTTATTTTATTCAGCATTAATTAAAGCTTTCCTACTTGCTATACATTTCGTTGAACCTCTCATAATAATTAAAATGCAACCGTATTCAATTTGTAAAGTCCGATTGCGTCAAGGTTTCAATAATATTTTACTATTTAAAAAAATGAAAATATATTTATGTTTATCATTTTGTTTAAATAGTTATTCTCAGTCGTCCAATTCGTTTTCCACGTTCTATTTCTGTTCGTGCAACTAGCATACTGAATGGATTTCTCCAAAAGGTTTGTCAACGTATTACTTTTAATTACTATTGCCTTTCTCTGTGTATCGATTACGGTTTTTTCTCGTCAATCAATAACATACTATTGATTAGTTCAAATATGTCATTTACTAAAAATAAATGATATTTCTCCAAATTTTATCTGTTAAGAAAAATCACACCGTATCTGTGCTCATACAGTAAATGTTGATTGCACATTTTCGGTTTCGCCATGATTGTATATTTCTACCCTGGTAATTAAATCTAAATTAAAACTCTTGACTTTAAGAAAATTTGTAATAACTTGTCTGTTAACTTACTGAATTACTACATAGTTACATAGTTATTCTTTTACAATATTTTGTGAAATTAATTTCATCATTCACGGATGTAGATTCGTGTACTTCGTTTTCATCGAAATTCTCATCTTTATCCATGTGTATCATGAGACAAAAATAAGATATCTGTGTATCTAAATGTGATTATATTTTATTCTGTCATTCAGTTGATCACTGATAAAATATTGTTCAATTTGTCAGTCAAATTATAGACTATTTCTTTTTTTTCTCTAAAAAGTTTTCAAAGTTATAATCCCAATCAAAGTATTCCATTCTATTGATTTCAGTTCGCTGATGCTTTAGTTTTATAACCATCAACAAGTATCATTTTGATTTTAATGTTTAAAATGGAAATGAACTTACAAGTTGTATATTTATATGTAGATTTATTCTCTGGTGATAGGGAGTTTAAATTTTATTTAATTTGTAAGTGATCATTGTTAGTTGTAAAAACACTACATTATCGAAGCGTCTTTTTCCAGAAATTTCAGTCAGTCAGTCAGCTAAACGTGACATAGATCCTGGCACTTGTGTACCTCAATGTAAGTTGCCAGATCCCATTAACACAGCGGGACGAAATTGTCAAAACAAATCTTATAACAGTAGAAATAGTAACAGTATTACTACTTGTAGTAGAAAAGACCAGACATCGAAAAAACGATTCGAGAAGAAAATATAATTTAATGCAATAATTAAACAATGGATGAAGAATCGAGGAACTTAATATTCAAGGAAAGATATTTCCGCCAGTTAAGCAAAATTCATATTTTCAATGTATGATAAAGTATTCTCTTATGGAAATCTATGTTGTGTATTTTCAGTGCTTAAGAAGTACGAAATATTCATCTTGCTTTTTTCTGAAAATTTTTAAAATTAGCGCTTAGTATATTAAAAGTATACAGTGTTAATGATGAGAATACATTCATTGACATTCAGTGAACTCATTGAGTGAATCTTTTACTAGTTACTTACTTACTTACTTACGCCTGTCACCCCCAATGGAGCATAGGCCGCCCACCAGTTTTCTCCAAGCGACTCTGTCCTGGGCTTCCCTCTCCAGTTCTATCCAATGTTTGTTCATTCCTCTCATATCTTTCTTATTTCTCGGCGTAATGTGTTCCTTGGCCTTCCTCTTTTCATTTTGCCTTGAGGGTTCCATGTGAGGGCTTGTCTTGTGACGCAGTTAGGTGCTTTTCGTAGTGTGTATCCTATCCACTTCCACCGCTTCTTCCTGATTTCCTCCTCCACTGGAATCTGGTTTGTTCTCTCCCACAGTACGTTGTTGCTGATGGTGTCTGGCCAACGAATCCGAAGTATTTTGCGTAGACAACTGTTAATAAACACTTGTATCTTCTGGATGATGCCTTTGGTAGTTCTCCAAGTTTCCACTCCATACAGTAGAACTGTCTTGACATTTGTATTGAAAATCCTGATTTTGGTGTTGATTGATATTTGTTTGGAGTTCCAGATATTTTTCAACTGTAGAAATGCAGCTCTTGCTTTGCCACTTCGCGCCCTTTCTTTAGTTACAAGTGTATAAAATGCTCGTTTTCCCTAAATTTCCATTTTATTATTTTAACTAAATATGTTTATTTCAGGTGCCGACTGAACGTCTTGGATGTGCACCAAATTCCAGTTTTGCTAATATTATGAGTCATGGATTTTTTGCTCCGATTGATTGGGTTGCTTTAGAACAGAAACAAGTTCCACCGCCCTATCGTCCAACATTTGGAGGCGATAGAGATCTGATACATTTCGATCCTGCATTCACCGACGAACCTGTAGTACTTACACCAGATAACGAGTAAGTAATCTAATATGTGTCATGAATATTTACAATTGTTTACAAGTATGCTCCTTATTTTCTCTTGTTTTTTCCCTTCAACCACTTTCTGCTTGTTACAAAATTACCAAAATATTTTACATTATAATCATCAATAATTATTTTGACTAAACCACTAGATTCCGGCTCGGTGGTTCAAAGTTTCCGTTTCCTCTACGAGGCCTAACTGTCCTGGATTTGGCCGTAATTAGGGTTGTAGGCACACATTCCTGAGTAGTCTTATACGGAAACGAAACAACTATCATTCTCTCTTTGTGTTCCCACATTTTTCAAACTGATATCAGTCAGTAAAGATGCAAAATCGATTTAAATAAAACAAAACATCAAGACAGAGGAGAGAGAGCGAGAGTCAGGATACTCGCTAATATCCCGATTTTTTTTCATGTTTAAAATAATCTCACACTGTAATACCACACTCGTCATAGAATGGTCTAAAATACTCATTTGTAAACTTCATTCATTAATAAACATTCGTTTTAGTTCACAATACTTTAATTTGTATACCACTTACTATGGTATGTATCGATCAATGAATAATACTATTTCATAATTAAATTAAAGTCAATTATCAACTGAATTTTTTCCTCAGTTTTCATATCTAATCGTAAAATACTTGACAGGCTTACTTCAAAACTATTCATTTTCAACAATACAAAATTGATTTTTTAAGAGTTAATATACTTGGAAAATCATAATAATAATAATAATAAAATTAATCTTATTAACAATGATCAATAAAATACATAACTTAGATGAATAACACTTTTATCTGTTGAAAATGAATAGTAAATTTAAAATTCACAATAAACAGACCTGTAATTATCAATGAAATGCAATAGTCATTTCTTTTTAAATAAATCTACACATCACATAAAACTATCAAGCTGTGACTCATCATTTGTTCACCATTTCCTTTATCATAATTTCAAGCATTTCTAACTTTAATTATGTGACGTTCATATTTTTGAGAAACGAATTTGGATTTTATTTATGAGTTTAACTGTTATACATAGACAGAGTTGTATGAGACTCGTTTTTCTCCCTACACACTCTTGTTAGCCAAAATGAATGTTTCTTTCAGTTACAGCCTTGGAGATTTGTGTTTTTACACATTTGAAATCATCAATTATTCATTGTTAGACCACCATTAGAAACCCGGCTCAGTGGTCCGATGGTTAGGCGTTCGCGCACAATACCGAAGGTCCCGGGTTCGAATCCTGTCAGGTGCAGGAGTCGTGGATGCGCACTACTGATGAGTCCCATACCAGGACGAAACGGCCGTCCAGTGCTTCCAAGTTTCTAATGGTGGTCTAACAATGATTGATTAATGATTTCTAATGTGTAAAATAAATGTAATAATAGTTATTTATAAGTATTCTGTTTAATTACAATATCAAC
Organism: Schistosoma turkestanicum; assembly: GCA_944470395.2. Classification (NCBI taxonomy): domain Eukaryota; kingdom Metazoa; phylum Platyhelminthes; class Trematoda; order Strigeidida; family Schistosomatidae; genus Schistosoma; species Schistosoma turkestanicum. The sequence continues at coordinate 8,517,439 of OX103979.1, read as the reverse complement.
CTAGTTTTAACCATTGTGTATATAATACTATAAGTTTTATTCACTTACGTCATTTCTAATATATGTGAATACCGTCGGCAAGAGAATATTAGTTTCTTTTGTTAGTATGTTCTTCCAAATAAAATACTCTTAAAATAATCTGTCCATTGGTAAACTTTGTTTTAATCGCTCATAGTATTTGTTACTTTATCCTTTGTTAAACTTGACGCTTTAAATATTTTACAAATAACCCGATATCATTGAAATAGTTTACGTAGTTAGCACTTTTTTCATTGTTGCTAATTTTATGATATGTCGTAATAGTGATTTTTGTAATTAGATGACATATCACTTAAAGGCATATATATTCGTTTTTAAAAGTTAAGAAAAAAACATGGATTCGTTTTTTATCCAAGTCTCAAGTGTTATTTTCGTATTATCTTGCTTTTTTAATTAGCTTCATAAACTTAACATTACTATTGTATTTTAAAATAATAAAGATTTAATCACTTATGAGCAATGTACGAAGTTCTATGTTGTTGTTGACTGATTGACTGACTGAACATAGAACCTGATACTTCGTGCATCGGTTCAATCTATCACATTAATATCTGCATATTAAGCTGAGAATAACAGGGTAGATTTCAGTGTTAGGAAGAACACTTTAGGCATTGAAAAACATGATTCGAGAAAAGAAGAGTTCACAGAATAAGTATGAGTAGATTAGGAGCTATATTGAATAAATATGCAACGTTGTAACCGATATTGAGCTGTATCTTCCAACGTTCCTAATCACTGGTTACGATGATCTCGCGTACTCTAATGAAGGTAATCCACACCCATTAAGACATTTCGGTTTAGCAGTTAATAGCTTCATGAACTGATACTATATCTTTTTCTGGCCGTTCCTAACTTTAATCCAACTTCTATTACCGGAAGCATCACGTGTGGAGCTAGAGCATCTGATCATTGTCTTTTGATATGAACCGAAATGTTATTAATAATAATGCATAAGGAATGGGATTCTTCATTTATACACGTTAGCCATTGTGCATGCATTAAATTAGGCGTCAGGCTCACCATTTTGAGTGGGCTGTGCTGAATTAAAAGTAGGCCTCACCGCTTTAGTGGCCCGCAATCTGACTCTGATATTTATGAACAATTAACTATACTTACTTACTTACGCCTGTCACCCCCAATGGAGCATAGGCCGCCCACCAGTTTTCTCCAACCAACTCTGTCCTGGGCTTCCCTCTCCAGTTCTGTCCAATGTTTGTTCATTCCTCTCATATCTTTCTTATTTCTCGGCGTAATGTGTTCCTTGGCCTTCCTATTTTCCTTTTACCTTGAGGGTTCCATGTGAGGGCTTGTCTCGTGACGCAGTTAGGTGCTTTTCGTAGTGTGTATCCTATCCACTTCCACCGCTTCTTCCTGATTTCCTCCTCCTCCACTGAGATCTGGTTTGTTCTCTCCCACAGTAAGTTGTTGCTGATGGTGTCTGGCCAACGAATCCGAAGTATTTTGCGTAGACAACTGTTAATAAACACTTGTATCTTCTGGATGATGCCTTTGGTAGTTCTCCAAGTTTCCACTCCATACAGTAAAACTGTCTTGACATTTGTATTGAAAATCCTGATTTTGTTGTTGATTGATATTTGTTTGGAGTTCCAGATATTTTTCAACTGTAGAAATGCAGCTCTTGCTTTGCCGATCCGCGCCCTCACATCTGCATCGGATCCACCTTGATTGTTGATGATGCTCCCCAGATATGTAAAGGTGTTATTGTCCTCCAAGGCATCTCCATCAAGAGTGATTTTGTTGGTGCATGTTGTGTTGCATCGGAGAATTTCGCTTTTCCCTTTATGTATGTTGAGACCTACTGCTGCAGAGGCTGCTGCTACACTGGTCGTCTTCTCTTTCATTTGTTGTTGCGTGTGCCATAGAAGAGCCAGGTGATCTGCGAAGTCCAGATCTTCCAGTTGCGTCCTAACTGTCCAGTTGATACCGTGCTTCCCTCCAGATGTCGACGTCTTCATAATCCAGTCGATGACCAGGAGAAAGAGGAAGGGTGAGAGTAAGCAACCTTGAGATGGTGGAGAAAACTTGTAGCTCAGGTGGATGATTGTGGTGGTGTTTTGTTCTCTGAGCTGGTTGTTTTGGTTGTGGAGCTTTCATTGTTCTTCTGAACAACATCATCAGCACGAACTTCAGATAGAAGTGAAGCATTAGAATTTCTCCACGTTTGGCCTGTAGCTTGTTCTGCTGACCTCGATCTTGATTGGTTGTTGTTGACATTTGACCTGTCGTTGTTTGCGACTATGTTTTGATTGCCTCCCTCTTTTGACCTGTTTCTTGATCTAGTGTCACCTATGATTTTCCTGATTGGTTGATAAATTGGGTCAATGTCGATGTGTTTGTTGATTGCTAATTGACCTGAGTGCCAAGCTTCTAAAAATTCTCTAGTGTTCTTTGTCCTCCCCCTACCTAGTATTTCCACGTTGTTCCAATCAAATGTGTGTCCATAATTGTCGGTGTGTATTGATATAAGCGAAGCCTTGTCGTGGCGTTTGACTGTTAATTGATGTTCACGTAAACGGAGCTGAAGAGGTCGTCCACTTTGTCCTATGTAGTGTTTTTCACAATTTGAGCAATTTATTTTGTAGATGATATTTGGTTTTTCTTCCTTTGTCATTTTGTCCTTTGGTCTACATAGGATTGACTGAAGTGATTCCGTTGGTTTGTGTGCCACACCTATTCCAAATGGTTTCAGTAGTCGTGCCGTATGCTCTGATATGTCTTTGATGTATGGTAGGATGATGCGTTTATTTGTTCCTGTGCTTGATTTCACTCCTGATGATAGTTTTGGTTGATGTTTTTTGATGAAGTTGCGTGGATAGCCGTTCTTTTGGAAGATAGTCCTCAGATGTTTTTCCTCGTTTTTTAATGTTTCGTGTGTGCTGCAGTGTGTCTTCGCTCTCTTGAACAGAGTTTGTATGCAGTTGATTTTGTGGGTTCTTGGGTTGTTGCTGTCGTAGTTGAGAATTACGTCGGTGTGGGTTGGCTTCCGAAATACTTGAGTTTCTAGTTTTCCTGTGTTAGTTCTGGTGATTAGTACATCCAGGAATGATAGGCTGTTGTTTGATTCCTTTTCCATCGTGAATTTGATGTCCTCAAAGACGTTGTTGATCTGATTGTAGATGTTCTCCAGCTCATTCCTTTTGATAATAACGAATGTGTCGTCTACATAGCGAACCCACATTTTTGGCTTGATCACTGGCAGAATCGACGCTTCCAGTCTCTGCATTACCGCTTCGGCGATGAGTCCTGATATTGGTGATCCCATTGGTGTTCCTTTTATTTGTTCGTAGACTCTGTTGTTGAACTGAAGATATGTTGTTAAGCATAGGTCGATGAGTTCAAGCAAACTTTGACTCTGAAGTTTTGTATATTTGTGTAGATTTGTGTCGTTGGTGAGGAGCAGAGAAAGAGTTTCTTTGGCTAAGCTTGGTTCTATTGAGGTAAATAAGGCTGTTACGTCGAAGGATATCATCATTTCGTCGTTGTCAATTTGAATCCTCTTGAGTTTATCCAAGAATTCTGTGGCCGACTTAATGGAGTAGTTGGATTCATCCACCAGATGTTTTAATATCCTTGAGATCTCTCTTGATAAGTTGTAGGTCGGGGTTCCGGGGAGGGATACAATAGGACGTAGTGGGATGTTAGGTTTGTGGAGTTTTGGCCTACCGTAGAATCGTGGAATTGTTGGTCCATTGGATTTCATTCTCCATTGATCTTGTTTTGATATTTGTCAAGAAACAGATCAAAAGAGGGAGGCAATCAAAACATAGTTGCAAACAACGACAGGTCAAATGTCAACAACAACCAATCAAGATCGAGGTCAGCAGAACAAGCTACAGGCCAAACGTGGAGAAATTCTAATGCTTCACTTCTATCTGAAGTTCGTGCTGATGATGTTGTTCAGAAGAACAATGAAAGCTCCACAACCAAAACAACCAGCTCAGAGAACAAAACACCACCACAGTAAGCAACCTTGCCTGACACCGGTCTTCACCTCGAAAGAGTCTGTCAGCTGACCTCCGTGCACGATTTCGCAGTTGAATCCATCATAAGAATTCCGTATGATGTTAACTATCTTCTCAGGCACACCCGAGTGTCGAAGAAGGCTCCACAGTGTTTTTCTATCCACGCTATTAAATGCTTTCTCGTAGTCGATGAAGTTGATGTAGAGTGGTGAGTTCCATTCAATTGATTGTTCCACAATGATCCGTAATGTAGCAATTTGGTCAGTACACGATCGATCCTTACGAGATCCGGCCTGTTGATCTCGAAGTTGGGCGTCTACGAAGTCCTTCATTCTGTTTGACAATACCCTGTTGAAGACTTTGCCTGGTATTGAAAGAAGAGTGATGCCTGTGTAGTTCTCACACTTGCTGAGATCGCCTTTCTTTGGTATTTTGATCAGGTATCCTTCTTTCCAATCTGATGGTACTTGTTCCTCATCCCAAATCTTCTTGAAGAGGTTGTGAAATATTTTCGCAGTTGCATCTACATCTGCTTTCATTGCCTCTGCTGGAATGTTGTGTGGTCCTGCTGCTTTGCCGCTCTTGATTTGTCTGATGACCATACTGATCTCCTCAATCGTAGGTGCGCCAATATTAACTGGGAGGTCCGTGGATACTACTTCGATGTTGGGTGTGTTCAGTGGAGCTGGTCGATTCAATAGTTCCCCCGACCGAAGCTGCTACCTTGACGTGTTGGTCGGGCTTGCCTATCGTGATGACCCAACCGAGCTATACTGGCTGGAACACATGTTCCTGCAGGTCCTACCATGCCAGGCAGGTCGATTGGAGAACGATGAGACTAAAAGCAGCTACCCAAGGTCTGAGGGCGAAGTCGTACTGCTGACTGCAGAGGGGTGTGACAGCAGTAAGGTGTTTCCCTCGGACAACCAGCATCTGCAGCGATGCTGCCTTCTCACAAGGAAGGAAGGGTTAGAAAAAGTCGGACCTAAAAATGTCACACCTCCCCTACCTCACGGATTTCCGTCTCCTTGGGTAAGGGTGCCCACTAAGGGCCTTTAAGAACGGAGCTAATCCTCAAACAACGTCTCATAAAAAGGCCGTGCGTGACTGGCCTCAAGCAGTTGTCCCTTGGACCCTGCGGTCACGCACCAACACTAATCCATCTTCCTTTTCAGGTTCGTCAAGAAACAACCTTCCACGGTGTGGGCAGCCGGGAAGTGATAACCGCCCTCATACCCGTAATAGCACACGAGACCAAATTGTTCAAAATCAAATCCTTCCTACATTCCCTAATACCTCTCTTATCTCCACAACTTACTCTTCTCACATTCATTTATTACAGTGCACAGCCAATGCAAACGATGCGAGTTTGCGAAACGTCGTTCCTGGTCTCCTTAAACCCCGTTCCAAACTACATGTTGGAGCATTCAATGTACGGACATTGTGTCAAATAGGGCAACAGGCATCATTAGCTAGGACTTTAGAATCTCGTTCCATCGATGTGTGCTGCGTCTCGGAAACGCGCATACAGGATCCGAGTAGCATCACTCATTTGACCTCACCATGTCAAGATAAAGAAGCAGCTCGATTCACCCTTCGTGTATCCGGTAGCCCTGATGCTGCTTCTAGGGGCCTCGCCGGTGTAGGTATAGCATTGAGTCGTAGGGCAGAAAAATCTCTCCTTGACTGGATCCCTGTAGATAGTCGCTTGTGCGCCGTCCGACTGAACGGGACAGTAAGGACTCGGAAAGATAGGGACACTCGCCGTTGCCTCTTCGTCATATCAGCCTACGCCCCCACTGACTGCAGCCCAGATGATGTAAAAGATGAGTTTTACAGAAAGCTTTCGGACCTCCTCCAAAAAGTTAAGCGCTCTGATATAGTTATAATGGCTGGTGACTTCAATGCACAAGTAGGTAGACTGAGTGAAAATGAAAGACACCTAGGTGGATGTTACGGTCTCGCGACTCAAAGAACAGACAATGGCGACCGTCTGTTGCAACTGTGCTCAGATAACCAACTATTCCTAGCAAACACTAATTTTAAGCATAAGGAAAAACACCTTTTGACCTGGCGACTCCCAAAGTCGTCTCAACGTTGGACACAACTAGATCATATCGCCATCAGCCACCGATGGAGGGGTTCGATAGAGGACTGTCGCTCGTTGTGGGGCACATGTTTGGATTCAGATCATGCCCTAGTGCGAGCACGTATTTGTTTGAGGCTTACTGGACGTAGGGAAGACACCGTAAGGAAGCCTCTTAGGGCTTTACTTGATGATAATCAAGCTAAGAAAATATTTCAGGAGGAACTAGAAAAACAGTTAGGCGGCCATGCAAGTGATTCCCATCCGGAAGCAGGTTGGAATCATATCAAGAAGGCTGTGGAAACAGCAATGGTATCTGCTGGCAAGGTAAACCACAAGACTAGGATGAAGCAGTGGATTTCAGTCGCATCCACCGAACTGATGGAAGCTCGAAAACGCATCCCACCTGACTCTGAACATGATGAAGAGCGTAGTCAGCTTAGGCGCAGACTTATAAAAAGCCTACGTAACGACCGTGAACAGTGGTGGGTGGCGAAATCAAAAGCGATGGAAAAGGCAGCAGCGATAGGCAACACTAGACGACTTTTCCGCCTTATTAAAGAAACCGGTATTAGGAACCGGAATGTGAGTGAGAATATTTTGGAAAAGGATGGTCTTATTATCCACTCTCAATCCAGGAGATTGGACCGATGGGCAGAACACTTTAGGGATCAGTTCAACTGGTCTTCAGCCACACTTCGATTGCCCACGATCTTCAGTCATCCTGAATGGCAAATCGACGTAAGTCCCACTAGTCTTAATGACGTTGAGAAAGCTATAGGAAATCTAAGGAGAGGTAGAGCGGCAGGTCCCGACAGGCTTACCCCTGAGATGTTTAAGTATGGTGGTCCAATTTTAACGGTTAGACTGACCGAGATCCTAGGTAGAATCTGGGAAATGGACGTAATCCCATCTGACTGGTCTCAATCACTGATTGTCCCAATCTACAAGAAAGGACAGAAGTCCTCTTGTGACAATCACAGGGGAATAAGTTTAACTAATATAGTTTCTAAATTGTTAGCCTCGATTATACTTAGACGTCTAACTAGAGCTCGTGAAGAGCAGACTCGAGAAAACCAGTCTGGTTTTCGACCTGGACGTGGTTGTATAGACCACATCTTCACACTACGACAGGTCCTGGAACACAGACACACATTTAGACGTCCTACAATAGTTGTCTTCCTGGACCTTAAGGCGGCATTTGACTCAGTGGATCGTGAGGTTCTGTGGCAGTGTCTGTCATTGAAAGGTGTACCAAAGAAGTACATTAACCTTATACAAGCACTCTACTCGAACACCACTGGTCGGGTGAGAGCATATGGCGAACTGTCATCTGAATTCTCTACATCAAGTGGTGTCCGTCAGGGATGTCCACTTTCTCCATTCTTGTTTAACTTTGTTGTAGACATCCTCTTAGAGTTAACATTAAGCTCGTCAGATTTTTCAGGGGTTGACCTTCTACCAGGAAAGTCGCTTACTGATCTAGAATATGCCGATGACATAGTTCTATTCGGTGAAGACGCTGACAAAATGCAGAGTCTTCTGACTACCATAAGCAACAATGCGAGCATGTTCGGGATGCGGTTTTCCCCCTCGAAATGCAAAATGTTGCTTCAAGACTTGGTTGCATTGGCACCTGAACTAGTGATAGGGAGTGAAGTAGTCGAGCGTGTTGATCACTTCACTTATCTGGGGAGTCTCATCAGTGCTGACGGCCTGGTGACTAACGAAATCTCAGCTCGGATACAGAAGGCTCGATTGGCTTTTGCCAACCTGCGTCACTTATGGCGTAGGTGTGATATCCGTTCGCACCTCTACCTTTGTCTTTCTAACCTTATCTCACTGAATTATATTTTTTGAATAATATCTTCAAACCCTAGTCTTCTTTATTAACATTAATACCTCTACTATCTTTATCACTATGGGATTTGATTTGACATTTGCGTCTCTGTGCTAATAATGTGGTATGGCAACATGAACTTATGTACATACGTACGAAGTTCTACGTTGCAACTGACTGACTGACTGACTGACTGATTCAATAGTTCCTTTAAGTTCTCTACCCACCTGTTTCGCTGTTCTTCAGTGTTGCTGATAACTTTGCCTTCCTTGCTTTTCACTGGTCGTTCTGGTTTACGATAGTTCCCGGCGAGCTTCTTTGTTGTTTCGTACGATTTTCTGAAGTTTCCGTCTCTTGAAGCCTTTTCCGCCGTCATTGCTAGATCTTCCACATATTTTCGTTTGTCAGCTCTGATGCTCTTCTTCACTTCTCTGTTTGCTTCTGTATATGCAGCTTGTGCGGTAACTTTCTCTGCTCTTGTTCGGCTGACATTGATTGCTGCCTTCTTGTTCCTCCTTTCTTCAATTTTTGCAAGAGTATCAACAGAGATCCATTCCTGGCGATGGTACTTCTTGTGACCCAGAACTTCGTGACATGTTGAAGTGATTGCCTCCTTAATCCCTTTCCAATTGTTCTCCAATGTTGCGTCCTCTCCATTGAGTGGATCCTGCAAGGCCTGGAATCTATTGGTGAGGGCTATCCTGAATTCGTTGAGCTTTACAGTATCCCGAAGAAAGGCTGTATTAAACTTGTGTGATGTTGTCTGCCCCGTTGTCCAGTGCTTCTTTAGTTTCAGTTTCATTTTGGCGATCAGCAAGTGGTGATCTGAGGCTAAATCAGCTCCTCTCTTCGTTTTCACATCCTCCATGGTCCTTCTGAATGTTTTGTTGATACATATATGGTCGATTTGGTTTTGAGTAGTGTGTTCCGGTGAAATCCATGTGGCTTTGTGAATGCGTTTGTGCAGGAATATTGTGCCACCGATGACCAGTTTGTTGAAGGCACATAGGTTTGCAAATCTCTCACCATTTTCGTTTCTTTCTCCCAGTCCATTTCGTCCCATGATGTCTTCATATCCAGTGTTGTCCATGCCAACCTTGGCATTCAGATCTCCCATAAGAATCGTCAAATCCTTTGGTGAGCATTTCTCGACGATTGACTGCAGCCTTTCGTAGAATTGATCTTTAACGTCGTCATTGTAGTCATTGTTAGGTGCATAACATTGGATGACGTTCATTGTAATGTCCTGTTTCTTTGTTTTGAAGGATGCCTTGATGATCCTCGGTCCATAAGATTCCCATCCTATCAGTGCCTTTTGTGCATGTTTGGACAGCATCAGTGCAACTCCTTGTGTATGTGAAGCATTCTCCTCTTCATGACCAGAGTATAACAGCAGTTCCCCTGAAGCTAGTCTCAGTTGTCCTACCTGTGTCCAATGCGTTTCACTGATGCCGAGCATCTCGAGGTTGTATCTTTTCATTTTTGCCGCAACTTGAAGCAGTCTTCCAGTCTCCCACAATGTACGAACGTTCCATGTACCTAAAAGAATGGTTGCTCTAGTTGTCAGAAGAGGCATCGGCCCCTTGACTTCCGAGGGAACTCGGCTTTGATCACGCGACGTCATAATTCTTCTTCCAACTCTCAGGTCAGAGTTAAAATGGTTTGAATTAGTTTTTCTGGTTAGTGTTTTTTGGCAAGTTAGTTTTAGTTGGGATAGGGTCGCCAACTCCATGTCCAACCTCTCCTCCTTTATCCGGGCTTGGGACCGGCAGTAGCCCTGAAGGGACTACTGGCGGAGTTAACTGACTATTACCTTCGCTGTAATCTTTATTGAAATAAATATTAGTTCTCTTATTTAGGTTAAAAAATTACTTTGTACGTTCATATAATCGTGGAACTAGCTTCGCTGTGTACGTCGGATACGAGATTGTGTTGTCTGCGGTGTTCATTGAATCTAATACATTCATTCCTCCATCAAATGCATTTAGTTTGAGAGCTTCTTTGTCGACGTAGTTCTGTAGATTGCGTTAAATTAAGTGGCGGGCTCACTACACTTGTGTAGGTGTGTTGTACTCTAAGTCGAGGATCACCAACTTATGTGGTGGTGGTGGCTACTTTATTTACATCGGTTGTGAAAAAATAATTTTTCTCAAGTTGTCATTCTCTTTATAGGTTAACTAGAATTTAAACTCATTTACTAATATTAATTGATGTAAGCCGATAATTTAATCATTTAAAATGATGTGGGATTCGTAGAAGTTGAATAGCTAAGAAACAAAAACATTGATTGGCAATTCATTGTGATTTTACTCCAACCATTTAACGTTCATCTAAGTTACAACATGTCATACAGTCTAATTAGTGTAATTTGATGAAAATGTTGCACTAAATGTAGTATCTAAACAAAACTTATAATTTCATAGTTTTTGTATCAAAGACTAACTTTATTTCAATGAACATTGAAAACCAGGGGGCACTATACAGTTGTTTTCTCTATACAAAAATCATCATCATTGCGCACTCAAAATCCTACCAAGGATTAGAATCCAAGACCTTAAGATCTCAACGTCCTACTGAGGGTTCAACCATGTGATTGAAATAGTTACCCATCAATGGTTTGGAAAGATGGTATTGATTAAGGTTGTATGTAAACCATTCTTTGATGTCTCATTAATCTAAGAGTTAATTGCTCGCCCTGAGGCCTGAAATGTCCTGACTACATACTTCTGAAGACTGTCATATTAGGATAAGACAGCTATTTAGAGTCTTTTGGTTCTCGATGGTTATTGAATTAAAGTCAGCTCGTTTTTAAAGTGAAATGTTGTATGGCCTCCATAAACCCCCCCTATTGATAAAAAGCTTAGAATGTTTATTTATTTTATATGGATCTCAGAACACGTCTTATTTTAAAAATTAAGTTTAAACTATTTATCATTATACTCATGTACAGCTTGTACATACATACATAACTACTGTAAATAATCGTTTTATCCCTCGACTTGTAATTATTTCTTTGGTATAAAATGTTTTTACTATTTCAAAAATCTTTTGAAATGAATTTGTTAATTTAAATTTTGTCCTAATTGTACAATCATAATTTCTTTCTATTTTCTAACTGTCTTTAAAATTGAGGATGATATATATTTATTACAGTAGGTCAAGTTGGTTTGTGTGTAATATGTTTTTCAACGAAATTATCAGTGTCCTTATGATTTCCCATAGAGCTTAAATTTAAAAATCCTATTGGTTTAAGGAATTTTTAGATGTGCCTACCTAAAACTTTTGTGTACAATTTTGCTCTGAACTCATCAGCTGACATCGTTATCTGATCAATCTCACAGTTCGTCATACACATACATTTATATTCTCTTTACGCATGGAAACATTTTGAAGCAATAGGAAAGATGTGTATGTGAAGTAATTTTGCGTAAGGAATGGCTTTCCTTTTCTCCGAAGATCGTTATAAAAGCCATATTCAACTAAGATAACCACGAAGTACCTAAAAGCACTGGATGACCGTTTCGTCCTGTTATGGGATACCTCAGTATGCACCCACAACCTTGCAATTTGAAATCGGATGAAGGACTTTCGTTTTCGTACCTGGCTGCTTAACTTCTAAACTACTTAGTCGGCAACTCATAGCGTACAAGTCTAACTTCCATCGATTCAGTATGGGGTTAAGACTATTACTAGATTTCATTGCGATCACGGATTGATCGAAGTCAGAAAACCTAGATAACGCTTAGAATAGTATATTTAATGATAAAATGTAAAATTAACGTTTTGTTGGCTGAAATAATCGTTACTAAAGTTTTCGTGAGTCAAAGAGATGCTATATGATGCGTCTAAACTTGACGTGTTATCTGATGAAATCTGGGCATGGATCGAAAACGTTCAACTGACTTTTGCCAGATTGTTTCAGTTGTGTAAGAGGTTACCTGGTTAAGATCCTCGCGATTATTATAAACAGCATTGGGGAGTGTTATATGATTCGACCGTTCGCAGTGGTGGAGGTGCATCCACTTTTTCCTAATGACCTAAATCCCAAAATCTTGTACTCATTTTTTTAATTTCCAATCTTTTCTACTACTGCCATGTAAGTGATAGGTTATTTAAACCGACGCTCATGTGCCACGTTCTGCGCTGCATATGTCTCTGATGTGCAAAATGACACATGATCCTTTTGACTTTGTCAGCATATTCTTTAAATCATTATATAATTGTAGTTTCTACTTTTTTCCGACTATAAAAGGAAAACCAACAATTATTTTCCCCCTTTTTCATTTTCAAACAGAGAAATGATATCACGCATAGATCAAACGGAATTTGATGGTTTCGAATATGTGAATCCTTTGCTTATGTCATTGGACGAACAAGTATAAGAGGAATTCCTGTTATTTCCCTCGATCCCCCTCCCGATGGCTTGTTGTGTTAACTTATGATCTGTGTCTTCTTCTTTTATTCATTGCAACATCATATCCATGGAGAAATTAATAAGTAGTATTTCATACTGAATTCTTTTAATCTATTTTGCACATTCCACACGGTTCGATTAGAAAAACAAAACTTGTTTAAATCATTCCTCAACAGCTCAAATAATTGAACAACATATCATACATTAAAATATTTTCACTTCTCTTGATTTTAGTGGGTAATTCCTTAAATGTTTTTTTTAAAGAAAGACTATTGCCTACTTTATAGTTTATAATTTTCTAAGTATATATATAATTTTTTTAGGAAAATACATTTTGTTTGTTTATAACCAACCAGCTTACTTCATTGCTACGTGTTTCTACTTTCCACTTTGTTTCGATAAACGGACTTGTTTAAGTCTGCCCGCTCAATCTCGACAAAATAAATACTGATTGTATTTCTTTCTGTGTTTCCTACTTCATGAATCGTTTTCCTGTTTATTGATGATTAATGTATCTTATTTTCGTTAATGCTTTAAGCTGGACTATCAGTAAATGTTTGTTCCAGATATTGATGTGAATTGGATGGTAAAGTGAAATACTACTAAATTCAGCACTTAAGTGAAAACAACTTTCTGACCTCTTGGACGCTTTACCTCCGCTTGACAAATTTAATTAGAGTCAACTAATCGGAACGTTTGCACTGAAAATTTGAAAAGCCATGATAATTTGTTAAAGCTCGAATGATAAAATCTCCCAGCTACGCAAATATATTTTCCTCACTCGAATTCATTGATAGTATCAAAAAGAAACTGAGCATTTCGAATATAATTTCCGCTATTAAGCGGCAGCCATTCTGAAAGAACCCATTTTGAATTGTTAATTAAACTATTAAGTAATCATTGGTTTCGAGTAGATACACGGCTACGTCCATAACTTTATAAAAATTATCCTAAAGTCTTCGCTAATTACTTTGACTCTAGATAAAGTTTTCAGTAATCCTTTTTTTGAAGCAAGTCTTTCCTACTCCTGAGTGTTCGTTTACCAACAGTATTTGTAAGCTATCTACCAAGGCATTCGAAATTGTATGGAGTACAGCGATCAACAACATCCTATATTTCGGAAAATGCAGTAACTTTAAAACATTCAGATTGGTTAGGACATATCACCAATTATGTACCATCTAAACATTCCTAAAGTTATGGATTCACACTGTCATGCAGAATTACGAGTTATCCGCCTAGTTGTGTGTAAATGTGCTTTGTTAGGTCCCTTTATTTGTTATGCCCTTTATTACGTTACGCTAAGCTTACGTAATATCTTCATTCGTCCGTAATTTTCAAATATTTATTTCGAGGCTTAATTTGTTGATTATTAGTCGTATTCTTCATCTGAACGTTTTGGAACTATTGCATTTGAAAGTAAAAATGCTTATCCTGATAATTTAAATATCTATCATCTTTCGTAGCCCCTCTGTAACACACGACTAAGGTTGTGGAATAAGAGTAGTGTGTGAGACATTCACATGATCTACGACAAGAAGCGTTGTTTATTGGTACCTGCTGTTGTAGTCTTATTTTCCACACAAGAAAACACCTGATTTCCATGTAATTTCCACCAAATTATGTAATTCCCCAAACAGAACGATCTACAAAAGCACTGAAATTATAAACTACTTATGTATTGATATGTTAAGAATAGAAATACAATGACATATTTGTAGTACATCGGGTAGTCTGGAGAAAAAAACCGGTAAATAAATAACTCTTCGAATATTGGGCGCAATTATTAGAAAAGCAAAGAAAGCCAGGCGAACACAAGGGTTATGCCACCAATTGGTGCAATTCTAGAAAACCGATCATCTCTGCTTAAAGCCACATAGTAGCAGGAGCCAGAGAATAGTAGAGTTCCAGTGGCGAAGAGAGCAGGGGACTGCAATGGATTAGACCAGGTTCGCTGAAGTTAGTGACTTACCAAAAGAGGACGTTTGAATAAAGGTGCGTTTAACAAAACCACGGAATGCACCAAGTGATAATAAGCTCCAGTCTTGAAAACTTGTCTTTGCATTTCTTCTTCATCTCTGAAACCTAAAAGCTAAAACTTGGGAGAGAGGAGACTTAATTTTTTACCATGTGCACCATACGCGCTTGCAATAATGGCCAAAGCACCGGATAATCCAGCCAGTCGTACCGACACTGACCCCCAACTAAACGGTGGCTTAACTTCAATCACAGGAGTAGATTGACTACTTCTATTATAACCCATGAGATTTAATATTCCGCCAACGTAAGGCAGATACACCATCTACAAAAAGTTAAGAAATGTCAACAAACCACCGGTATTAAGTTTACAGTAGTATTTCACAGATTAGTATTGACAACAGAAAACAATCGAAATTATTGAATTGCTTATCATGGACTGACTAAAAATATTCAGATAGAGTCTAAATCATTATGTCCATGGGGCAACAAAATTGGACATCTTGAAAGGACTACATTTGTCACATTAAATTATATTTCATCACAAGCAGAGTTCCGTGATACAAGATACTTATTTAGTTCTCAAAGTCAGGAACTGTCATAAATTTTTAAACATAAATATTGATAAAACGGACACCAAAATTTATATACGCCATGCAAATCAATAGGTTCGTGTGGGTTGGGATGCTCTATCTAGGTACCTGAAACGAAGCAAGTGGTTTTCTTAAGGGGTCACTTCCTGAGCCTTCGACCTTTAGGTCTAATCCAAAAGGCAGTGAAATAACGTTAGGAAACGCAGTTTCAAGGTAGCCTGCGACTGACAATAGGTCCATACGCTATTCGTTTTATCTCGATCTTGGAGTTCATGTACACCACTAGTATGGAACCAGAATTTTCCAACTATCCACTAACCAAGTTACAGCACCAGACATTCGCTTTTTGTCCTTAATTTTGTAAACAACACCGTCGCCACGAGAAGGCTGTGTAAAACTTCTCTGTGGTGGCTATAAACGCGCGATCTAGTGAGAGAATTTTGAGAGGCGAAACGGAACCTTTCTAATCACACCTGTACCAGAGTATCTCGGAGTTACAGAGCTTCCAGATCAGAAGCCACCTTCAGGTTGCAGATAGTTCCATTCCTATTATTCGAGATAAGGCAATCGGTGAAGATTCTCTATACAGACCTTAGACTTGATTGACCTTCAGTGACTTTCTGTTCCTCAGCCTTGAGATATCGAATGACCAAGCTGTTAAGACAGCTACCTCTGTCTTCATCACAAAATGGTCTTAATCCTTCCTTACAGGCTATGAATATAAACGACTGAAATCACTTTGACACGACTATCTCTGATCAATACACTCCGGCTACATCTTGGTTATCCTAACTAACATCAAGGATTTTTTCGCAAGCCCCGTCACAACACGACAACTGGAGAGTAGCTGCCAAGGATTTAAACTGGCTTAGTTTGCTGCATGCTTTAACCATTTACTTTGAAAGGTTCTGTGACCTGACCAGAGAAAGTAATTGGAAACTTGAGGTAACCGCTTGCAATACGTACCATAGAGTTGTGGAATAAAAATAACAGACCATGGGGATATTCGCATACTGATGTGAAGAGATATCTTTGAAATCGAAAGCCAATAAGATAGTGACACTGTTTATTTAGTCCCAGTTATGCATGAGGAACTGTCACAACTTCTGCTAGCATCGCTGGTTCGACAATATATACCAGAGACAAGCATGAATAATGACGCTTTAGGTTATAAATAAATTATGAACACAACCTTAGTGAGTAATTATGATAACACTTCCCTAATGTAATAGTTCACAGGTTTATTCAGTGGATCCAAATGGATCTATGTGCTAACACATCCATAAAGCAAAGTTTAGCGACAGCAAACACTGAAGACTCACCTGTACTATCGAATTAACTTATGAGATTCTTCAAGATTTATTCCGTATGTAGAGCCTAATAAAATTACAAGTCCTCAACTTTCACCAGAACCAAATCACCGGTAGGAAACAACCATGTAGATAAACAGGCTTTGGTATGCTGCTGATAAGTTGTATTTGGTAATGAAGTGCTGATTCAGATAGCGCCTGCGAAATACAACGAACTCTAAAAGAGCGCGTTGCGTACTACTTCGCTGAAAGGATCCGATCCTTGTCTAAGTGCTTAAAACGATCCTTACAAATAACCTTTCCCCTAGTTTAGTCCATGGAATATGCAATGCAGCGACATTTATGTACAAATTTCCGAATATCTCCTAAACCGTTCCAATGAACGACTCTGGTTCCACAGTTCAATCTACTGAGGTTATGGGTGCATATTTGTCTTCCAAAAGTTGAATGTGATTTGGGCTGGGAAATCATCGTTGAGACCGATATATTAGTCAAAAACTTGAACTTCATGGTTACATACAGCCATCTTCATAATGGATTAATATTAGGTCTAGTAGGAATGATTTCGGGTCCAGTTCGTGCCTTCTTGCTCCTTGTATGCTTTGCACTAGGGTATTTTTAAAAACCATGTCGGTTACTGTTCGAAAGAATTTTCTGACAATTTAGTCCATAGATTTTCCAACCTACGGAACGTGCATGAAAGTCATCCAAAACCGAAAATCGACCACTTAAAGACCAAGTGTTGAACTTGTCTAACAAAACCTCATTCATCTAACAATTTTTGCTGCGGTAAACCAAACTAATCAGCAGGTCTTGTCTTCTGTTCTTCAAGCAGCAGCTAACTAATTTGCACATCCCATTTTCATGGGATATGTTCTCCTTAACAATAACCTTTTCCTTTCTGTCAGTTTTAGTTCATGTTAAATTTTCAAAATCATATTCTTTATTGTTTACAGGACAGATCAGCCAATTGTTTTTATCTGTTCACCTTTTTCCGATCGCATTTTCAGTAAGTTCGAGGCATCTGTATGACTAACCCGAGGACCATTTAAATGACATTCTGCCACACCTAAAATGGCTTCGGTGTTAGTTCCTGTCTTGCCTCTGTAATAAGTCTTCGGTTTCAGAACTGCCGATATGGGAACTGGCATTTTTGTGACGGCGTTTGGTCGTTTCTGTTTTAAGTACTGTACCCTTGTTATGAGCTTTACCTGGGATGACGATCACAGCTACGTTGCTCAGTGTGAGATTCTGGATACTGGTGATGACTTGGTGGACAGACTGTTTTTTAACTAGAGACCTCATCCGTGATCAGATTCCCAAGTCATTTTTCGGCTTCCTCCACTTAGACGAAGAGGCACAGAACAAACCTGCTTTCTTAAGTTTCATTCGCTACAGATCTCTGTGGGTCGGTCACTTCTCCTTGAGCTTACTAAAGTCTTTAGGCACTTGGCTTGATTTGAATGTCTGTTCATCGAGTTGCTTCAGTGGAGCTGGCATTGTTTTGACTGTTCCGATGTCTTCCGTCTATATGCCTTTTAGTATGGTTCACAGTTGCAATAGTATTGGATAACAAGCTCTTTGCATCCAAGCAACATCGAAGGTGCAACCAAACATACCCCCTTTTACTGAACCTTTTGAAAGCTGCAGGTGTCATATGTGTGCTTTCTTCTTTGTATTGCTGTTTGCACCCACCAAACTCCATAACACTTTCAACATGGCAACGCTTTTTGCACTATATAATTGTATAAGATAGATGACTGGAAGAGACAAAAGCTGATAACGAGAAAAAAGTGAACCGCTGACTTTTAAGTCCAAACCTGTCGGTAGCAAGAGGCAAAGCCACAGAGACTACAATTTGTGGGCTAACAGATAAGATTTCGGGTGACAAGTCTTGGATTTTGGGGTGAAGTCCAATCGTGTATATGACGGAACAGCATTTTGGCACAATAACTGAGAGCACTTCGTGATTAATATACGTACCTTTTACTACACATCAGAATTTGTTGAATGTTAAAACAGTAGTTTGTATTCACAGTGATCAGAAAACCAGCCACTAGGTAAATTTAACCTTCGGTAAGTTTGCATCAAGCGTGAAGGTACCATGTGTGTGGTAGGAGTGTGAGGAGCAGCATACGAAATCTTGAAGAAGAAGAAGAAGAAAGAAGAATAAAAAAGGTGAGTGAACGACTAGTTCAGAGCAAAGAATACTCCCACATTTTATTGTGAAGTAATCAACAGGAATCAGGCATAACATACGTGTGAGATTAAAATAAACCGAAACTAGAATTTGTTTGCGTTACACGTGCTCCTTTTAAATAGTGATCAAATGATCACTCAGTACAGTTTCGGCTAAATTTTTCAGTAACAAGGAATACAGGATGGTAGTTCACCTGTAATTAAGTCTAGCACTTCTTTTTTTCGATGACCTAGAGCTGCTTGTTTCGAAGATGTTGTTCCGTATTTGAAGTGCTTCAGATAAATGGCGTGTCAAGAGACTGGCTGCAGCTAGAGTTACGTACGCCTTTATGAGCTTCATATTTTTGAAATACATGAAATGAAATAAGCCAATGTGTTTCTATTTTTCAACTAAATAGAATATCTATGTCGTATCATCGAAAATAACCCTAAGTTAGAAACCGTGTTTCCAGCGGCTTTAAGAAAATATCATTTATAAGGTGTACTAACGGATTTTTCCTCTTATTATATGATTCATAGAGCGGCCCAAATGAATCTGAAAGACATCTAACTTTCTGAAAGGTCCCTGTCTTCTGAAGATGATATCATTTTGAACTTTGTCCCGTCTAAAAGAGGATTCGGTCACTGATCACATAATTTCTAATTTTCTGTTACTATTGGAAACAAAAAAACGGGTGTATGTAGTATAAACATATTTGATTTTATAAAAATAACAATTAAAACATTCTATATACGGAAGACTCATCACTCTTTATTTTTTGTCAGAATATCATCGATGGAGTTTCAGAACTGTAATCTCCTACTTTCACACCTGAAAAACTATTTTGGACAGAAGTAGGGAAAAACGCAGTCTTGAAGACGAAAGCTATATTTGAACTCAAAATACCGTCATACAGCTTGCTCATTTTCGACGGAACTTTATTTGATATAGTCGGGTTTTCGATAATCGTGGGCCTTTAAATGATCCATTTAAATGGTTTTTTATTTATAACCTCTCATTATTCGTGAAATTTATTGTTAATAAGTATGGCAGAGAAAAGGATAAGATAGTTTCAAACAGAATATTCACCTAAAATATAGCTAATGACAGCCGCAGAAAATATTAGAGGAGGCAAAAATATCAGAAATCTTAGTCCAAAGTATCACAGATATTCAAAGATGAACAACGCTTTGGTTCATAGCACATTTTTGATCAAAGAAATCCAAAGTCAATTCAAACGAGAAGACAGAAATGAGGAGAATGGAAGCTATATTCCAACGATGATTGGGGTGTCGAGGAGTGAGTAAACTACGTCTGTAGGCTGACGTAAGTAAATGGATTGTACAGCTTAACCGACAGTAATTCGGTGAGGATGCGTAGCTAATCGAGGGCTCAAAATGGTTCCTTGCAGTGCACAACTTTTGACCGGTATCATTCAGATAGTATTTCAGAAAGTACTCTTTTGTATACACAAAGATACTAAAAATTGGAAGCCTTCAAGCAGTAACTGTTATTATTGCTCTCCGATTGTCAAGAACAATGGGAAGTACCCTAAGTGAGTCAGTGTATTCAACAGCTCAATAACTCATAGATATCTTACCCATAGTAAGGCTTTCTTTATGGCTAGCCGTACACTTATTAGTAAAAGTTTCCACTTAAAATTGTCGATAGATTCCAGCCTCTGCAATGTACAATGCGAAAAATGGACGCAAGTTAAAACGGTTGCGTTACGAAAAACTGTTAATAACTGCGAAACAATGCAAGGTAGATCGATGTCTTCAAATAACAACAACTGATGTGGTAAATGTGCTAATATCTGGTTGATATATTGCAGATAATTATTTTACGGGCTCTTGGATTAAGTATCCAAGTCTTCGGCAAATATCCGGAATAATACTTAAGGATTTGAATAAGGTGCTGAAAAAGAGAACAGGGTGACGAGCAGAACAGAAAATATTCTTGTTCAAAGCCGAAAAATGACTCAGCAGATATTTTTTCAGATTAGAACACTAACTGTACACCTGCGCTTATAAAGGTTAATGAAGACAATCCAATAGTAAGATAACAATCTAGCAATTAATCGTATGAAGAGAGGAAATTCAGAAGAACCAATAATAATGTTGATGTACAGAATATTATAATGAAGAACAGTGATCTGATGCTTTTGTGATATTTTACTTTCCCTCTTTCTTATTAATTCTGTAGCTCAAGAAGTCATGAGTGATCTCTTTTGTTACAAATCGTTACAAATGCTATCACATTTGCTGGTAAAGTTAGCTGAGTTAGATTAGTAATAAGAGCCTGTTTCTGATAGCATATTTACATAATGTAACTGACAGGAACAGTTCGATACAGCCTTCTAGAGTAGCTTGCACAATTCAGGAGTGAATTTGTTAGGAAGTATCAGTCGGAAAGCGCTATATACAAGCTGTGACCGAAACGTGTATGTACAGAAGGTGCATTTTGCGTGGAAGCACTGCGAGAAGGTACAAAATAGAGAGAAAAAATCATCAACATGTCATTTGTGTTTATATAACCAGAGAATTGCTTAACCTCCAAAGGTGAGGCAGACGATGCATTGGTAAGTCAAGATGAAGACCATACTGACCACTCAAATTTAAGTAAATTGTCGTATTATAGCCCACAAATTGAGGAGTACTGCAATGAAGAAGGAAGAGTTGTGAAGCCTATCGAGTGGATGAAATGGAAATCGAAGTAAAAAGCTGGATGTCTATAGATTGAAACCGAAAATTCAGTAAGAAGAGTTAGATCTAACATTTCTCTATAAAATTCCAACCTCTAAGTCAAACTCTCATTGCCTGAGTAAGCATATGCAGGGTTGTCTAATCAGAATAGTGACCTCAGAAGAAGCAAGCGTGTAAGATGATTGAAGTGGTAGTTCTATTCCGACAGTGATGCCTACATCTTTAGTTTTAACTGACTCAGTCCAAGTTGAAGGCGCATGGCTACGCATCCTCACCGAATCACTGTCGGTTAAGCTGTACAATCCATTTACTTACGTCAGCCTACAGACGTAGTTTACTCACTCCTCGACACCCCAACCATCGTTGGAATATAGCTTCCATTCTCCTCATTTCTGTCTTCTCGTTTGAATTGACTTCGGATTTCTTTGATCAAAAATGTGCTATGAACCAAAGCGTTGTTCATCTTTGAATATCTGTCATATACTAAACGAGCCACCACTATTCTGCCCCCTGTTTAAATCATATATATTTACATATTATTAAAATTCGGGATGTTATTTTTATATATATTCATACATATTCTGTTCATTTTTGCCAGGTGCTGACTTCCATGTAGTCAATCTTACTCTGTAGTAAAAGCACCACTGTGCGAATTGGACAAGCAAGTTACATACAGTAATTATACTGGTGATATTTCCCTCAAATTTCCCGATACTCCCAAGATTGGGGAGAAGTTCTAATCTCCCTGAACATTCCACTGCAGGTAGCAACTGCCAAAAAAGTCTCACTCGTTGTCTTGTTACAACCGGGTTGTTTTTCATATGAAAAGAAAAGTACGAAAAGCGAATTTACGGATTTTTAGAAGGTATATGTATTCACAACTAACAGTGAGTCAAAGGAGGCAAGCAAGCTTACAGGCTAGATAAAACTGTTAAAAATGCTACTAAATTTCCTGTAAAAGGTTGCACATCCTACAAAATAACGAACTTCATCCGGCGCCATGCACCTAACAAGGATTACAATGAAGACGTTTGCGATCAACTCTATAAGAAACTACAGTCAATGTTTGGGAAAGGCCCATCAAAAGACTTGACCATTCTGTTGGGAGACATTACTGAAAAGGTTATGAATGAACAACAGAGGATATGAAGACATCATGAGACGACATGCACTGGGAGAAAAGTACGAAAATGATGGATGATTTTCAAACCGATATACCTTCAACAAGCTGGTCATAGGCGGCACAATATTCCCACACAAACGCATACACAAAACTACATGGGTTTCACCGGATCACACTATTCAAAACCAGATCGACCATATATGTATCAATAAAAAGGACCATTGCGGGGTGTGAGAACCAAGAGAGGAGCTGATATAGCCTCAGATCTCAGATCACCACATGCTGGTCGTTAAAATAAAACTGAAACTAGAGAAGCACTGGACAATGGGTCAGACAACATCACAACAGTTTAATATGGCATTTCTTCGGGATACCGTAGAACTCAACGAATTCAAGATAGCCTTGAATAATAGGTTCCAGGCCTTGCACGATATACCCAACGGATAGGAAACAATCATGAAGAAAAATTGTAAAGGGGCCAAGGAAGTAATCATTTCAACTTGTTAAAGACACTCTTGGTAAAATTCAAGAAAGCAGGAATAGTAAGTCAGCAGTCAATAACAGCCGAACAAGAGCATTATTATTATTATTATTAATCAGTTGAGTTGAACTCATCACTCTACATGAAACAAGAGTTTGACAGTGTCAACTGGCTTCATCGAAATTACGGCGTCCCTGAGGAGATATTGAACATCCTATGGGATTCTTAATATGGACTTCACTTCAAATCATGTATGGAGGGCAGCTGACATACTCTGCCGAGATGGAGACCGGTGTCAGGCAAGGTTGCCTACTCTCACTCTTTCTCTTCCTCCTGCTGATTGACTAGATTGTGAAGACGTCAATATCTGGAAGGAAGCACGGGACACAGTGGACTACCAGGAGACTGCCGGACGATTTGGACTTCGCAGATGATCTGGCTCCCCTATCGCTCACTCATATTCAAGAGAAGACAACCAATTTAGCGGAAGGCTCAGCAGCAGGTCTCAACGTACACAAAGGGTAAAGCAAGATTCTGCGATACAATAAAACATGTATAAACCATATCCATCTTGATAGCAGTGCTTTGGAGGACTAGCTAGATGGATCCGATGCGGATATGATGGCGCGGATCGATAAGGCAAGGACAGCATTCATACAACTGGAAAACATCTGGGACTCAAAACAACTATCAACGAACACCAAAATCAGAATTTTCAATACAAATTTCATAATAGTTCTACCATATTGGGGAGAGCTACGACGTCTATCATCCGGAAGATAAAGGCGTTTTTCAGCAGTTTTCTACCCACAACACTTCGGATCCACTGACCAGACAACAAAGGCACAGCAATACCATCACCAGATACGAACCTCGAGTCAATCTTTCCGAAATCAAGTTTGCTTTTATATCGGCCTCCTCCAACGTTGGCCTACCAATGCAGGTCAAACAACAGATAGGGTTGGCAATATTCTCAGAATGTTTTATTATCGATGACTGCTATCAGTTGAGATTCATACTGAAGAATTTAGTGATGTGCTGCGCATTTGCTTTGCTTCTATCGTTTCTAAAACTTGTTTTATGTGCACTTCTCTTTGAATTCCGTGACACTTTTGCCTGGCACTGTTGGCATTTGTGCTGAGCTAAGAGCTAGAGCCGGAACAGTGCCAGTCAACTGAAGTCGCATCAACAGTCAATTATGTACTGCTAGGTTAGAAAGCTTGAACAAAGTGAAAAGAAATGGGTATGAGAAACTTTTTCGTTACCTGCAAATGCGCCTGGACAAAGTGCAGCTGGAATGCAATCAACTATGAGTTCTACAACCACTGAGTTGGTTTTCCTCAGGTAGTGCTTTTAAATGTTACTTCACTATTAGCCGAATATTTGAACTCACAGGTGGCGATTAGTTAATGTTGACGTGGTCGTGCGCTAGACTACAGCTCCTTTTTCAGAAATTATCGGTCATGCCCTTGCTTAAGGTAGTTCTATTTCTCGCTTCAGTAGCAGATTTATCTCCCTTAACTGGTTGATTTTATTAAGTTCGCTGAAGCATTTGCTGCAACTAAATATCAAACCAAGCTAGGTTCAAGGCTATGTGCAGACCAGTCAACAAGCATACACTGGCACTGGCTGCAAATATCGCTACTGCCTCAAGTAATGAAATCTTTGGAAGTTTTTCATCTATATCTAGTCTAGTTCTATTAAATTACTTGGATAGTAGATAATGTCCAAATATAACTAAAGAAGTTGACCTTATTAACATAAGAGTTAGGGAATGATTTTACCCACCAGTAAATCATATAAATAGGGCTCAAATACTGTTAGGCTACATTATCAACATGCAGGCCACTACCAAAACAACAGATGTTTCAAAAGCTTAGCAGTTCGGTGTTATAAGACTTCTTGTCAAAGACAGGAGAGCACCGGTTGTTCATCGAGACGTACTGTGCCAGAAAATATGGAGCCAGCTTGGAAATACGGCACCATAAGGATAGCCCCAAAGAGGCTTGATCCTGATGAGAGCATCATCATTATGCTGAGATAACTAATTTAACAAGATAACCTAAAACGTACTTGCTCAGGCTCTTACCGTATGACCTGGAGGTTGGCGTTTGATGAAAAAAGATGAACGGTAAACGATATTGTTATCGCTGTTTTAAACAAACCATTCTTGATTAACCTTTGGTTTCAATGTACATGCATCCAACTCCCCTACCTCTGGTTCTCTTCTACTTTTCTTACTCTACACACCTTGATACACGTTGCTTTATCGTCAAATTTCTTGAATCGAAAGCTGTATTGCTACAATTTAGTTTTAGTTTTAGCAGCCAGTATGAGTTTTATCCAGTGTCTTGCCACAATCTTTTCTGATTCACTATGAACGGTTTAAGCAATACTCTGGTGATATATCGAACTAGCTTTCTTCTCAGTATCTTATCAGCAGTGAAACATCATGATGCTTCTACGCAAAATGCACCTTTGTTCGCGCCCACTCAGCTTATAAGCATTACAGTATATAATCTTCAAGTAAATCTCCGTGAACTTGTGTTGGGTGACTCCCTATTTAAGCACACCACTCAAAAACTCTGCTGAGTCCCTATTTCGTTTGTAATCACTTTTTGAAAACGTGGCTGTATCAGACTGTTCATGTCGACAAAATGGCATAAACTTGCAATGTCTCATAAAGACTCTTATTAATAATGCAGCTGAACTACCGATTACAGTAAATGTGGTAGCATTTGTAATTAGTTTATCTTGCCTTCAAACTGACATGCAGCATGTTTGTTTGAGAACGAATACTGATATTATCATTGTCAGTAATATAAGTTCATATGCCATCCCATCAAAGTGAGTATCTAGCAAATATCATGTAACAGAAAGAAGCCGTCTCTCTACTATGAAGTCCTTCATAAAGTAGACGAAAGCTCTAACAACCTTCAGAAAACCCATAGGTTTCACAGGTTTGGAAGCAAACAGTGCAGTGAGATTTTTCGTCGCCAGACATGCTAAGTAAATAATTATGCATTATACCATTAGAAACATACCGGATCACCATTTAAACCAAACTAAAGAACATGGTCCCATTCACACAAAGCTGACGCCAGTTTGTAATAATGAGCCTTATAACATTTTTATATGCCTTTAGATATAAATCCAATACTAAACTACCCAAAATCGGTACGAATTAAGGATGACTGAAGACACGAAGAAAGAAATGGATCCACCGATGAAATACTTATACTTTCCCAGCAGAACTGTTGTAACCCGATTGGCAGTAGTGTCACTGATCCGCCTAGCTACTTTTATTCTCAGAACTATATGGACTGGTACCACTGGGGCTAGAGATAATCCATCCCCCGAATCAGATAAGTTGCATATTATTATATGGCTAGATATGATAATGACCTCAGGAAGCAACGGTATTTGGTACGCTGATGAAATGTACCATAGATCATTTCCGTTAATAGCAAAGAAAATGGTAGATGCTCATTCCTTCGGTGTGTGAAAGAGGACATTTGCTACGTATATATATGTTTCACTGATTAGTTTTGATCGTTGTATTATTCATGTTCGACCTAAAGTAAGCAACAAATTCGGAAAGGAGACATCCTTAAAATAGATAAAGGTGAAATATGCGATTAATGTGGAAGAAAATATGCATTACTGAAAACTTTTTCATACAACAAATAAAGGCTTGTTTGCAAGTGGCTGATTGGAAACACTTGTTATCGTTAATTTTGCTTTGGTGCTTGCTGTCCCATTGGAACAATCTTTGTAAGTTTTGACAGACTTACGTACCAACAATTGGAATGGCTGAGTAGGAAGAAAATCGTACATTGAGGGAAAAGATAAATGGTTCAGTAAACCAAGAAATCAGACTTCTGTATTCAATGTTTTTTCATAGAAAGATTATCTGTGATGTGTGAAGTTTTCAAAGCGCTCCTAGATGGCAGGTTCGTTAGTGATGCTGAATGGCTGAAACTTAAGTACGTTTATAAAACTTAAAACATTCTTTCTTATGTCGAAGGGTTGGAAGAAGAGTTGTGTTTTCATTTTCGTTGATAGCGATGCCCGAGAGTGTCTCCAGTTACTGGATTTCTTAATAACTCAATGAAATTTTGAACCTCATTTTGAAAAAAAACAGAGAATTTCAATGTCGCCTATTCACAAGCATCTTTAGTGAGCCTTTGTGAACTAATATTTCGCAAACATTTTAAGAGGGGCTAAGATAATCTTAATACAAAAAGATGGCAAAATTTAGATCCATGGGAGTGTAGTGGTATACATTTACGAAGATAACACAATCGCTAAAATATAAACATTTATTATTGTATTGGGGCACAGTTTTGGAGGTTTGCGTTTTTACACATTTGAAATCATTAATCAATCATCATTGTTAGACCACCATTAGAAACCTGGAAGCACTGGACGGCCGTTTCGTCCTAGTATGGGACTCCTCAGCAGTGCGCATCCACGACTCCTGCTCCTCGCAGGATTCGAACCCGGGACCTTTGGCATTGTAGGCGAACGCCTTACCATCGGACCACTGGGCCGGCATCCAACGGTGTTAATGTCTAACTCTGATTGATCTAGGGATTTTGCGCGACCTCACCCATTTGTCTTTGGTAGTTACTGCCTACACCCGACAGGGTTGAACTCCACTGGTCACGTCTTCTCAACTAGAACTCCGAGGATTTCCTCACGAAGCTAGTCAACCCAGCGATAAATATACTTCTTCTTACAGTTCGGTCTTTTCTTTGACATCGAGATTTTATCGGGATTTACCTTGGTAATCTACCGAAGGTGTATATTCATTCCAACTCTCTATAGCAGTAACTTCCCTTTTCCTCAAAGCAATGGAAAAACTACTGGTACTCCCACCCCACCCTGCTTGAAAAGAACATATTTCCCGTGTTCATATGTTCAAAAATTCAAATAATGTACCTTAGATGACGTTGTGCATTGTTCAGCTAGAAAAAAGGGAGAATCATGTTAGATGCGCATCTCAAGATGCATGTTATGACCATTGGTAGTGAACAGGCTTATCAGCGTCAACACAACTGGATAACTAAACTGGCCTTGAGTTTAACTCTCTTTAGGAGAAAAGCACAATGCGTTTTAAAAAAAGAATTAAATATCTTCAATAATACAAGATGTGTCGCGAGATGTAATTTCTGAATTTTCCATTATTTTTTGCCTTTCAAACTCACTTCTTTTGTTCCGTGCACAGCTGACAAAGTTGTACGCTGACTTGAAACGAATGAGTTCTTGTCTCTCACGGAACGTTGGTCTGTGATCAACAATGCAAATTTTTCCTCTATTCTTTCCTGGTCTACTCATGCTTTGTTATTATCAATCAAAATTTACTGTTTGACTTATCATATAAAAAGGTTACACAAAACTTGGCATCTTATTATGCCATTTGTAAATTCTTGTGCTTTAAAAACTGTCTCATATTGTTTCCTAGTCTTCTTTCTCGTGTTTTCGAAATCAGATTTTGTCGCGTTTTGGAGAGTGATGAAAGCTGTTAGCGAGGTGTAGTGAATCTTTTGCGTTTATGGTGAATATGCCCATGGATTGTTATCCGAAAAAACACTCCGCTCAGAATACATATAAACATGCAAATATAGATTATTTTTTGTTTATGTAAACGGAGCTTGCTGAAATGCCTTGTAATGAGAATTCCCAATTTTTTAAAACATATTATATTGAACAATGCAGCGAAAAACAATAAACACACACTTTCATAGATATGGAAGCCCATTATGCAAAAGCTTCCACTGTTCCGTCCACAACCAGTAAAATTATCTGAACTAACTAAAAGGACTTTCGTGGGACTAATCTATCTCACCTATTATCTCTGTCTCCTCTCCCTTGATTACACTTCGGTCCCCTCTCACAATCTTCACTACTAATTATTAAAATAAATCTACCTATATATTACTTATTTCTGAAATTTGATCCTTATTATTCTTCACATTGCAACTAACTGGTAATGGGATAGCTGCTGGTATCCAGAAACCCTACTGCCCTGAAAAAAGTTTTCATTCAAATCC
Source organism: Schistosoma turkestanicum (assembly GCA_944470395.2). NCBI lineage: Eukaryota > Metazoa > Platyhelminthes > Trematoda > Strigeidida > Schistosomatidae > Schistosoma > Schistosoma turkestanicum. The sequence continues at coordinate 8,488,653 of OX103979.1, read as the reverse complement.
CGAGACATACAAGCTCACAACCAACTGACTAGAATTAGACAATCGAGTGGCTAGACCCCATTCATTGGAAACTACCGAATACCAGGGATCGTAACGAAAGAACAAGAATCGAGCGCAAAGAAATCAATTGGTTTACACTAGCTCGTGGAAAAGATATTGGATATTGGATCTGGAGCCGGTATGTACAAAACCATCGCTACGTCTTGGTCACGCATTTTTATTTTTGGGTTTTTATTGACTTTATCTTAATAGGTATTGAGCAAATTTTAACCATTTTAAACTTTGTTTCTGGTAATCACCTGAGAGCACGTTTTTGTAACACCCGTACCCACTGATCATGTAATGTCTCTTAAAGGTTCGCGATTACGTCTCCGTATCATCTACTTACCTATCTCTCTTTATGCTCATAAATGTATTTAATTCAACGAGTCACATATACGCAATATTACCCTTTAGAGGGCCAAAAACCACTCCGTTGCCTGATCTTGGTGTATAACGTTGCCCATAGTATTCTCCCCACTCATTTTCGGGAAAAGTCATGCTTCAGGTACCATTCAATCTAAGTAAAGTCTGAGACGACTCGCTTGAAAAACATCCTCATGGTTTGAGTCAGCAAGTTATTGAACTCGACTGAAGGTAATGATATCACGCTTAACTAGCTCCTTCCGAAGGTTCAGCTATTACTTCGGCTCTGCTGGTTGTAAAGAGGTTTTTTTCAAGTATTACTCCTCAACCACTTTTGTTACTGGCTAGTTTGTTTTACCTTTAAGGATCCAGCAATATATTGAACATCACATATTTACGTGATCAAAACCACTCCTCGATTACTTAAATGCAAATTTCAAGGCAAACTGTTCTCTGACTATACCAACGAGAGTTGCAATTGTAACAATTAGTTTTGAAATAAAAGATACTTGGCCGTGGATTCGACAGTATGGGTAGCTTTCATTTGTTGCATGGTTCTAGGGATAACTGAACTTCTAGCCTAGTAACCCATTTGTCTTGCGGAGGATTTTTGATTATAATTTTGACTAAAAAGTAGAAATTGAGGTCCCAATGGTGATTATCTATGATTTAGATGACCATTCAATTGTTACTTCAGATTTTGTTAACACCTCTATTTAGTTGCAAACAGCCTTTCTGACCAGTAGAAACTCATGTGTTGATTATAGTCCTTAGATTTTGTAAAGAAGCCATGCCGTGACGCAAGTACTATTGTAGTGGTTTGCGTTTAGCCAGAAGGTACCTTGTGTGCCAGGGAGGATACAGAATAGCATGGGTTGGAAGACCAAAAAAAGATGTTGGTCGGCTACCCAGCAAGCGCACTTAATGTACTTACGTTTAATAAGGATGGTGATAAACAACGGTAATCACACAAGTTTCAGAATCAAAGGCTCTGAAAAGCGGAACTAGGAGCAAATAACAGGAAAATTTTAGTTCGTTACAACTATTATGACTTTAAAAAGAAATACAAAACGGGTCATAATATTAGAACGAAGCTGAAAAAAGATAATTACGAGTAGTAACACTGGTTAATACAATTTTATGTTACATGTTGTAGCCCTCCGCTAATGTTGAAGCCAGCATAATTTTTACCCCTACCATACTCAACTTGCAGAACTTACATCGGAATGGCAACCTCAAATGAAAAACTTAATTATTAATATGAAATTCCAATTCCTTTTAGTATGACTGTATAACGCTTGGGATTCCGTGTACGTCTGTCATAATAAATTTATATCTTATTATTTCGTCCTTTTAGAAACTATGTTGGATGAGTCTAGTTATATTAGCAAGCCTATTTCTACGATAGAAGAATTGATCCAATGGAGCTTTCCGGCCACATCGAATCTCACATTACCTTTAAGTTGTATCGGTGACTTTTTAAATGGTAATTTATCTACTTTTTTTTCACAAACCAAATAGACTCTGGCTTTACCCGTAAATCCTTAACATTGCCTAAAGTCGTATATTGTCATGATATGGCTGGAGGTTATCTATCTTCTGATCGGACAGTTGACTTTACTTGTGTTTTTCCTGCCTTTCGTTTCGTTCATTGGCACTTGGTTGACATATTTATTTACTTCAGTCATCACTTCATAACCGTACCACCGGTGTCGTGGATTAATCTAGCCCACAGGTAAGCTGCTTCATAAAATTTCCCAGAACATACCCATTTTAAGTGTTAATTTATTTATCTCTGATGAAAGGTAGTAATAGCGGAGTCATAACTATGAGGTCAATTACTTAGATTGTCAAATAAGTGTTTCTCACCGATGCAAGCCGAATGCATGGATATTAATTAATGTTTGGATTCTGTTTATTTAGCCGTTTGTTGTATATTCTTGTATCATTCACATAAAGTGTACAGTTTTTGAAAATGTGAGTGAAAAGAATCGTGTTTAAACTTCATAATATTTGTACTTTTAGCAAATGTTTTCTGAATTTACCGTCACAGATAATATTCTCATGCAAAAGTGATTCATGATCCCGAGACTGAATTACTGCAATTATATTTTGAATAGCAGTATTTGATAGTTGCTATCCATGTTTGCAGTTATAGGGACTCCTTATATGGCTAAGAATATCTACGTTATTCATTACTTTAACTCTTTCAAAACGAAATGCCTTTATATAGAAACACTGACCGTAGTGTTTTTCTAAAGCATAATAAATTCAACGAAATGTTTTCCATTGGCACATCACTCATGAAAACTCCCAATTATTTTCGACAAATGTTAATATCTGTTCATAATGATTCTCACGAATATTACTCTAATTGGTAATAAAGTGAAGTGGCGGCTGCACAGCCAATCTTGCAATGTTAAACTCGTTTATATTTAAGACTATAAGTCTGTAACATCCTGTTTCACAGACTTAAGTTGCAGTTAGCTTACGGTCGCCAAGTATATTTAAACTTTTCATAGTCCGTAAAACTAAACAACCGCAACACGAACTGATACTTAGGTACTGATATGGATGTATCACTTGTATTCTCTTCATGCGCGAAGTGTTTCGTTTTTTGACTCTACAGTATGTAAATATGTACGCGGTTTCTATAATTCTTTCTCAGTAAACTGTACTTGTGCTGAAAATTTAAAACGCTTTTTCTGGTCATGTTCAAGACAAGGTGTCAGTGTGTACGGTACTGTAATTGTGGAATCAATAGAGTGTGATGCATTTCAAGTCGTTTTTATGAGTTCCCCGGAACATCATCTGGAAGTTGGTAAAGCAATATCAAACTATAAAGATTTTGCTATACGATTGGATCAAATAAGACGTGTTATTGGTTTCGAGGGCTGGTTTATTAATTTTGAAGTTAGTCTACCCAAGGTATGCAAATATATTTCCAATTATTTTAGAAATTTATTGGCCTCTCTTATTATTTCGAAGGTCGGTTAATTCTGAAATCTTTTCTACCACAAACCTTTATGAACTGGAATAGTAGTGTATTCGTTTGAATGGATTAATAATTGTCTTTAAATATACTAAATAAAAAGGCTTTAGTGTTTACTTCGTGTAATGTGGATTGAATTTCTAAGACAAATGTTTGCTCTCAATCTTGTAGCATATTATGAAATAGATGTCATTCACCATCAGTAGTTTTCCTGCTAAAGTGAGATCGGGATGGAAAAAATAGCAATTAAACTTATTGAAATTGAATCATAATGCTAAAATTCCTAGTGGACATAGTTGTAGATATTAAATTAATGAAACTTCTGAATCACTGTCGTTTCAAAACAGGCATCAATATGTTAAATATAGTTTTGCTTCTAGATATCTAATATCACTGATGTCCTAAGTATTATGTACTGGTCCACCAAAATTTATAAATCTAAGCTTCTTACTTTGTTTGCGTCGTAACGTTTCATGTCAATCAATTATATCGTCCACTGTTTTATACCAGTTGAAAAAAAGTGGTAGTATGGTAGAAGGAATATGTTTAAATAAGTTAAAATCCAGTTGTACAAATGCCGTATTTTTTATTTACAGTTAGCTGTCCTGTGATTTTAGCCTTTGAGTTTATGATTATTTCTGTTGTTGGTTTATATCCATTCTCGCTTTTTTCTATCAATATATGAGCAAATCCTAGTTCAAGTTTTATGATTATCCAAGTTTGTCTTATGATTTATAAACCACAAGATAAATATGTGTAAAATTTATTTGATTAGTGTCATTATTATCTTTTAGGATAAAATTACTGCAGTTCGTGATCGAATAAAGAAATTTCTACGATTGCTTAGAAGTCTTGGTTCTGAGGTCATCTGGTGCGTATTTTAGCCTCATAACAACTAACTATATCAGTTTTTCTGTTTTTAAGAATCTTTTAGTTAAAATGAACATCAAGATAGTTTATAGTGCGCTAAGTGCTGTTTTTCTTAAATCTTTTGTTAGTGTGATTGTAACTAATCCCTGTATATATATATATTATATACCAATGTTTGAAGAAAGCATGTTGTGTAATTTTATAATTATTTCTTCTTACATGTGTACTAGTGGTTAAAGTACTCAACTTTCAGTTGCTAGGTTGTGGATTATGACTTCACTTTGTTTGCTTCGGTTTTACAGATCAAACGAAACTGAGATTCGAGTACACACATTCAGTTTGTATGATAGCTTCTTTAATATCACGACTTTCTAAAAATTATTATTTGAATTTTACAACAACGACAATCTTACTTCTAAGTAGAACCTGCATACTATTATTAGTTGTTGACAGATCTTCATTGTTCTTCATTAAGGTATGATGCATTAACCTGGTCTGGCCGCTTAGACTTTCAAAATGAATTGACCGAAGAAAATTTACCATATATGAAAGCGGCTGGAAGTGGTTTATTCCTCAACTATAATTGGAATGCAGTTAAGTTACGACAGTCACAAGAGCTGTAAGTGACCTTTTTAGATAATTACGTATATTCCATTTTGAATGAATTACTCATAACTGGAATTTCTAGGCTACAGTAACATTGAAATATTGTAAATGAAGCTCATGCAGGGAAGTTGAGTTAACGTGTATTACTTACCCACACCGCTAGTTACAGTTACATGGATTGGAGAAACTAAAATAACCAAATAATAATGCAAATGTCCCCGATTCAATCTTTAATTAGATTTTGTGTACTGAATGCTAAAGAGTTTAATTCTGGGACAAAACATCTATTCAGTCCCGACTGTAGCTGCTACCTTGACGTGGTGGTCGGGCTTGCTTATCGTCATGACCCAACCGAGCTATACTGGCTGTAACACATGTTCCTGTATCTCCTTCCATGTCACGCAGGTCGATTGGAGAACGATGAGACTAAAAGCAGCTACTCAAGGTCTGAAGGCGAAGTTGTATTGCTGACTGTAGAGGGGTGTGACAGCAGCAGAGTGTTTCCCTCGGACAACCAGCATCTACAGCGATGCTGCCTTCTCACAAGGAAGGAAGGGTTAGAAAAGGTCGACCCTAAAAATGTTACACCTCACCTTATCTTCCGGCTTTCTGTCTCCGGCTAATACTCTGGATTCCTCATCACTTTTATCTTTCTCTTTTTAAGTTTATTTCACTGGATTATACTTCTTGAATAATATCTTCGAACCCTAATCTCTGCCATTATTGCTAATACTTGTAATACCTCTACTACTATGGAATTTGAATCAACAATTGCGTCTCTGTGTTAATATTTTATGGCAACTTCAATTAATGTACGTACGTACAAAGTTCTACGTTGTAATTGACACTCTATTCAGCACTTCCTGATTTCCGGCGACTGCCTAACTAAAGTCAGTTCACAATGTAAAGCTACAAGATTCATTGATTCTAGCAACCCTCTACCATAGTAAGTATTCTGGTAACGTGTTGAATCTAAATATACTGCTGGTTAAATAAATGTATAATGCATACGGATAACTTCTTCGAGATTTTCTTACCTTGTGGAGTATGTGTAATATCTGCTTGAATATCAGATAAAGGAGGGTCGGGAATGGGGTTAACGCACCCCCGTAGAAAACCAACTCGCCAAAACAACGCTTACCACAAACCATTTTAACTCTGTACTAGGAGTTGAGAAGTCTTCACTTAGAAGAGTTATGATGCCACATTATGAAAGCCGAGTTTCTTCAGAAGTCTCGAGGCCGATCACCCTATTGACAACCAAAGGTACATGGAATATTCATACATTATGGTTGTAAAGTTCTGATATGAAAAGCAGATCAGTCGAAAGCGTTGTAACTAATCAATTAACCAAGTACCTAGTTATGTGTGTTAAGCATATAGACTTCACCATTTCCTAAACACATGGTGCGCTAACCAATGTTAGACGCTAGAGTATTAATTAAGATTGAACACCAAACGTTAGTCTTCCTATCTTCATACCCAGCATTTTTACTACCTTTGGATTCGATCAACTGCTTTTCTCTACTTTTCTTTCAAACCAAATATTAGTACTGTCAATTCTTCAATGTCAACGAAGGTGTTCGTCGGTATTGATTGTTTTGGTCGTGGTTGTATTGGAGGTGGTGGTTTCGGTACAGCTGAAGCACTAAAAGTTATTTTAGATATTAACGTAAGTTATTTTCTGTGATTTCCAATTAAATTGCCTTAAATAACTTAGACTGTCAGTTTAGTCTGTTAAATCATCGATAATGTACTACTTTTAAATGTTAATGGAGTGTTATGTGTGTTATCGATAGTTGACTGAACAATAAGCCTATTTTTAGACAAGAAATTTCGGTTCTGTGGTATAAACGTAAAATATTCAGTTCACATTCTATTGAATAAACCTGTCTTATCTTAATTTTACAGACATTGAAATGTTGAAGATGATTTCCACACGATATTGTATGAAATCACGTTTTAGGCGAATACATGTTGATTGATGGAATGAATACCGTGATAAAGCAGTTGAAAAGCTAATGTGTTTAGTAAACCTATCTCCAAACATCAGCTAAATACATTCAGCTGACTGATTACGTTTATTAAGGAATTAAGTGTTATCTATAGATAAAATGTCTACTCAAGTTATTATGATTTGTCGGATAAAAAGTAATTGATGAGATGCAAATGGTCACCCATATGTGTTATACATCTATGTTTCACTCATTTTAAAGAGTAGCATGCACTTCAAAATGTATTTAAACAGCATTGTTTGATCCCCTTGTGTGTTCTTAGTATAAGTTTGGTGATTATGTCCATTTATATTTTTTCTAATAATTATTGATAAATAAATGCTAAAAAGAAAACAATCTTTATTAGGTGTGAACATTTGGTATAGTTTAATTTTCGTTTCCATTTGTATTAATATCCAAGAAAATCTTTACCATTACGCTTACTTAAAACACGATGTCCACTTTCATTAACATAATCAACATAACTTCATTCTTTCCCACTGATTTTAATCATATTCCACAGTCTTCTAGACCCGATCGCCCATTATCAGTGGCTTTATTTGCACCTGGCTGGGTATTCGAAAAGTGCGATCTGACGAAAACTGCTGGTGATCCAATCAAAGCATTCAGCTTATTGGCAGAAATGGATGCAAAATTTTGGTCATATTTAAGTCCATTAATTTGTCGTCTACGGGGTCTAAATAGTGTTGATAATCTTACAATGCTACATAAACCTACACTTCCCAGTTTACCGGTTTTTCAATCACCTTGTGATTTATTTGAAAAATATGATTCAAATGTTTTATTTCGCACAACGTGTTGTTCTGGTCAAGGTTTATTGCCTTCAAGGTCTCACACAGCTCAAGGTGAATTGATATTGCAGTTTGGGAGTGAAATGGGTCGGCAACAAGTAGGTGAATTATTGTGCTTTCCACAATTGCTGTAATTGATTTAATGTGAGTAATAAGACATTGGCTAAGCTCATTTCTTTCTATGTTGTTAGATTCGCAACCTTAACTATGAAGTAGTGCAATTTTCCAATCGAGACATCGTTCTTACTAACCTTTCATTTGAATAATCAACACTATCAGACTTCGGATTCCTCATAATACTGGATATATTTTGATACCTAAATTGTACAGTTTCTTTTTACTAATCATAATTTCCTTAAACTACCAGGTTGATTGGTACATAGGAGAGAATTTTTAAAGGTTATAGTTACACTAACAACGATAGAATATATAATTTTCGCTTTTTTTTATAACATTTAGTGTAGATTTTTATTCAGATGTCATACAAATGTGTCAATCATAATTGTGTCAATGGTGTTCTAAGGACTGGTAACTATAAAGGCAATTGTGGAACATTGCTAAGTTTTACTAATATTATTTTAATAACTATTTTGGATACCAGAACCATATTGTCTTGCGTAAACTAAAAGTCAGAACTACTACATTGTAGTTCTTAGTGACTCGAAGTGGACATGCACATAACTTTTTTGATGTTGTCAATTAAACCTTCAATTCTGAACACTTACCTACTGCTTCCTGACTATAATATCTTAAAAATGAAGAGCTCCAACTATCATCAGAAAGCTACATGTATTTATAATGAGTTGTTTACGCAAGATACTCGATATCCGTTGACTGGGCACCATCAACCACAACTTACTATGTCAGAAAACGAACCAAATTGCAACTGAAGAGGAAATTAAGAAAAATCGCTCAAGGTGGATAGGACATATTGTGGAAATCAACAAACTGCATTGCAAGGCAAGCCCTGATTTGGATTCCTTAAGGCCAAAGGAAAAGAGGAAGACTAAAGACCGCATTGAGTCAAGAATTGGAGTCAGACATCCAAAAAAAAATGAATATCACTTGATAACAACTATAAAAGGGAGTCCTGGGCAGACTTGATCGGCGAACCCTGGTCAGTAGTCTGTGCTCTACGAGCGGTAATAGGCCCAAGTAAGAAGTATTAGTAATCCAAACCAAAAATCTAAATTTCCTTTGAAAAGAATATCACCTCAGTGATATTATGTATATGGTTGAAATTCTGTGAAATAAAGTCCACCTGATTATCCCGTATTCTATTTAGAAAATGAACAGTAATAAAATCATGATTACGAGTATCATTCACTGAAAATACAAATCAGTTTTAATTTATTGACAAACATTACCGATTAGATGTAAATGCAAGCTTATTCGGCGGCAAGAGTCTTTATCAAAATTTATCGATTTCATTACCCTGTTTTTACTAGCATTGATGAGGTTTTTCAAATTCATTGTCTTCCGTTTTTGTTACAGTACTAATATATAATTTTTTCCGTGAGTCAGTAGATCTCCCTTTTCTTCTATCGATAAATCCTAAAAACGAAAAGTTAGTTTAGGATATTCCGATTTATTTTGAAATATCTTTGTATTGGATTGTCATTTATTGGTCCATCATAGCCTCGTGGAGAGAAGGGTTTCTAGTGATCATTCACACTGCTGATTGGCTTGAAGAATTATTAGATGTTATTGTACCGATTTGTGCAGATCACATCCTTTACTGCCTATGGCAAATAAAATTTACTTTGAAATAGACAAGATGTGTGGTAATTCACGCTTGCTTTTTATTGATAAAACTGTTTAAATTCATTTTATGTTTAAATAATACGTTTTTGAATTGATGCATCATTTACTCAAATGATTCACTTAATTATTAGAAAAGATCTAATTGTCATTTCTGTAATGTTTACTATTATCTTATTCATTAGATATTTCCAACTTGCCGTGAACTAAACAAATCACTCACTGATAATAATATGACAAAATTTGGTTTTTCTGTGAGTCGTCACTTAATGATTATTTGATGGTTTTTCCCACTTTTTATCTTACTTATTTTATTAATTCAATTTTAATGGGTTGTTAATTTGTTTTATATAGTTTTTATCATGTAAGAAAGTGCATTCTTTCAGAGCTAATCCGCTTTTCGTCTTTTCTAATGTTAGTCTTTTATTAGGAGACTTACTTAGAATATACAGGCGACATTGTCCTGCTTGGTAAAGACTCAAGAAATACAGAGTCTTCTGATCATCTTAAACAACAATCCATGCATGTTTGTGATAAATTTTTTCTCACGTCAAGTGCAAAATGTAGCCTCAATATTGGTTATTATACGTTAACGATTATTCTTACTGTAGAGAACGAAATAGTTCAGCTTACCAACCGCTTCAATTATCTCGATAGTTTAATTACCCATCATGTCCAACGAAATCTCGACACGGATTCAGAAAGCCTTCATGGCTTGTGTCAACTTACGTCACCTGTGCTGAATGCGAGATTGTAGGTAGATGCAAGCTATTCAGATCCCACATTTAGTTACTTGGATCGATGGACATTCCTACTAGGCTCTTACATTGCTTCTGAATTCGTCATTCTCATGATAGAAATCGAATATCACTATCCTTTAAATTGTTATATATTTTCATTCGGTTTTTGGGAAAAAAATTATCCAAATTCTTGCTACTAACTGCTCGCTCACCATTCCTCAATTTTCTTTCAGGTACTAAATTATCTGCTTGTGGGTGGTGATAAATGTCCTCCTGTTATATTACTGGTTTTAAGCATTAAAAAGCTCCTACGTAGTTTGGAGTGCAGTTTCAGGCAACTAGATACAATATTCCGTGAGCTTCAGTTGTTAGCACAGATGGTGTACTAGGAATATCACTAGACATGGAAAGTGAAAGACACGTTCATAGAGAATAAGATAATCACCATTATTAAAAGTTTGGGAAAGATATTAGTATTTTCCTGGTTGTCCTTCTAATGGAGGAATATTTATAGTTGAGGAACCTATAAATGAAATCCATTAGCTACCAAATCTCTCACCGAATCAGGATCGTGTATCACATAACTAAAGATATAGTTACTGGTGAAAGGTTACGCAACAACTTTGTTCAATAATCAATTTTTTTGGAGTATTATCTTTTTATAACTTTTAAGACAAAATAGTTATCTAGGACTCCGTAATTTTTGATGGTATTATCGCCAAATTCAGTCCACATTGTAAACCAAGTTTAGATAGCCTGTTTGTTAGCTTTTTAAGATTGGATTTAATACTTTTAGATGGTTTATTTTGTGCATATACTCATTGCGTGTATTATTTCATTTCATAGGCTGTGCAAATTTTGGAAACAGGCTATGAAAAATTCACAGGAACATGTTTATGTATACGTTTTGAAAAACCCGATATACTAGCAAATTTTGAGAAACTGAAATCAAAGGATCCATTAATGGAGTTATTTCTTTTTGGTCATAATGCATTTATCTCTGATAAAGCACAATTTACATTAGCCATTACCCCATATACTTTAAATAAGAAGATATCTTCCTCTGTTGAACAACGCTTGGACCATAAAATTGGTTTCAAACTTTTTGTAGATACATTTTATTCCCCAAGTGAAAATGGAGGTGAAGTTAATTTTAAACGCACGTTTCTGATAGCTAATGAGGGTCAGTTTTTTATCTTAAATTTTTTGTGTATAACGACATTATCTTACTTCTAGAAATTTTTACTATGATTTCTATGTGTTTTTAATGTTGAAGTTCAATACAAAAGATCTATTTTTAACCATATGAGTTGAGTCTTTACGTGTTTGCTAAGTCTTAGGATGATTCTACTATGATGAAAAACTATGAAACATATTTTTTATATGAAATCTAAAAATAACTACCTTGTCATCCAAACCTGAAGTCGGTAGAACAAGGGACTGAAGACTTTGATCTTCTGGTTATTAGTGATTGATCAGTTACAGTTTGTTATAAATTAAGAGTTGATAAGCGAACAAGGGTTTTAATTGTAAAAATAACTGGATAGACTGCCGATCGGTTGTTGAAATTTGACGAAACTATGTGGTCGAGTGATGGTTGTGCACCAGACTGAATTATCGACCTAAGCTCCCGATCGAGCTGATCTCATAAAATAAGATGTTTGTTCAGTAGAATAGGTTTCCCATCAAATAAGTAACGTAATTATTTACAGAATGTTAACACAAAACTAACAATCATACGTTATAAAGGATTTAATAAGACCAACTTTGTATAAATTTTCATACCTACAGACATTAATCCCCAGCTGATCAAGTGTAATTCGGATAACGAGCCTATTATTGCTCTGTAAGGAAATTTTTCATTTACGTGCTGGAAATTGTGAAGTAATTCTCCAAGTTACAAATTCACATATTGGTACAGATCATAGTTGGATATTTAAGTTACAATAAGCTATCATTATCATAATGTCTGACAACAACATAATCTTAGCTATTAAATTCCTTTTGATTGTTTTTGCAAATATACAATTTAATAATGATAATTATTGCCATTAGGATATAACGTCATTCAATATATTATTGGTACAGTTGTGGTGTGAGCTACTTATAAGTAGTATAATACGTGAGTGTCAACGTAATGTCTGGCAGCAGAAGATGGGGGAAGATCAAGAAAAGAAGAGTTAGAAAACAATGGAATTTGTATGAAACGCATGAATAGTGACAATGGATTGATGTTTGGCAACAGGAACCGTCCAGTTCCATAGGATGAACTGATATTTTGCAAATTAACGATTTACGATATGGTTTTCTTATTTTACTGAGTAACTCTGTAATTTCCGTCGAATACAATCCGGTTGACCCACCTGTGTTCTCCTTCACTAGACAGTTACACTTTGATTATGTAAGGACTTTTACTTGTATACGACTGCCCAAATTGAAATAGGTTGAGTAGAAATCCTACGTATTAGTGAAATGTTAAAATGCAATAAACTAACTATTCAATCATTTGCTTGCCTGTTGTGAGCAAATTGCATGTACTGTTCTTTTATCAAGGCATCACGATACGAGGTTTATGTGTTTTACTCTTAAATCGTCTTGAAAATTTTCTATGTGATGAATAAGTTTTTTCTTATGAATATAACCACATTTATAATAGAGGTATAATGAACAATAAAAATCGGTTAATTATTATTATTATTATCTGTTATTGTTATATTTTTTATATTTTAATCTAGAAAGAATTGAATTAAAACACAGTAAACCATGGTCTGTACTACGTTACAATGTAACTGATCTTATTCTTGCTTCCGATAAAAACAATTCAAAGTTAGAGGACTCTTCACTCACCACAACATCCTCATCACATTGTATCCATTTACATCGTATCGGTTTAACTTGGAGTTGGAATTCAATTTTACACACTACCGATGAATCTATTCTGAGCTTAAATGGTTTTCTTCTAGGTTTAATTGAACTATGCGATCCTCAAAAATCATTGGAAAGTTATTTTGAATAAGAATTTCAAGTATTATTTTTTTTTTGCTCCACATTTTTCATTTTATTTGTTTACTGTTCCCTTTTTTTTTATTCAATTTTTTTTTTTTTAAATTTTGCATAATTTTTGTATTGTTATTATTTTTTTCTCTTTAGAAAATTTCAAGTAATTCTGATTAACGATACACTTATTCTTATCAATATAACATGATTGTTATGACTTTCAGTTTTTTTTTATGCTCACAGTCATTTTGTTACTTCCTTTATTTATTTATATTTTCTCTATTTAATCACAATAAAAATTTCTTAGAACTCGGCTTATTTGTTTTCTGATTGTTTGTTGTTTGTATGACAATGTCGCTCTTACAATGATTTCTTTATAATTAAATGGTACGTATGTGCATGAGTTGCGCTGCTTTCATATTATTTAAATTCGCCTTAATCTTCCAGTATTGATTCGAACTAATTTTTTTTTATTAAGTCTTCATTTCGCATCGATCTTACGCTATCCAAAATTAACCGCCGCCGTCCACGTTGACAACAGCCAAGTTTCCATTGTTCTCAACGCATTCACGATAGTCTCCAACATTCAGGCTCTTTTGCACTGTTTCACGTCTTATCTTCTATTCCTTGTCTTTTATATAATAGTGGTTCAGTTTGTAGCTTTCGGTTAGATGTCACAAATTTTGGTAATGTATTTGCACACAAGTTTCTTAGCTGTAATTGTATGCGCAGACGATTGAATAATAGCAATAGTTGTACATTTTCTTGTGTGGAAATTCATATTTAGCAGGAACTCCATTGAATATGAGCCTTGAATTTTCATTTTCAAGTAAAATACTTTGTAAGTGGTCTTTAAAGCTACGGTATAGCTAATATTACTTTAAAAACTGTCTCCTAATATTCGATAATGTCAACAATACAAACATATGGAAACCTTGAGTTTCTATGATTGGTATTTCCCATGACTGGTAGTTATTATTTAATTTAATTCATAGATATTTGAGCTGTCTTATTGCTGATATTCTTGACTAGTCTCAATTGGATTATATCCACCCTGTGTACGTTGCCTCAATATAGCTTTACAGCACAAGTTTTCATAGAACAGTTGGAATGTGGCGTGCAGTACAATCCAGTATGCGCATTTCGTCCTTTTTTTGACTTTTACGCTCGATGTACTTACATTCATGCGTTTTTCACAATATGACTCAACTCCAGTATCTTCTGCTTCAAACACCCAACGCGTTAAAATAATAATTCATTAAATATGACTATTGTTACGGAAATTTTGTTGTAGGTGGTGGCTCAGGTATTTTGCGTTTGTTCAAACGGATTTCTATGTTCTCTATTCATGTTGTTTCCATACGAGTTTTACATGTTAGATAGTGTGTTAAATTTCTTATTTATTTTCTGTAGTATCTGATTCACTCCTTATTCTTTATAAGTTTCACCCATTACGGTGGGAAAATTGCTTGCTAATGGTTCAACTTTTGATTTTTTTCAGATTCCTCAGTTAAGCCCATTCTCATCCTACTCCCTGTTACCAAATGTATCTAGTACTAGACTGCTTCGCTTTGGGATCTCATTCGTGCAACTCTGCAGAAACTCATCCAACCAGAGTGAAAAAGTCAGTGACTATGGTGCAGCTGCTACTAGGTTACGTTTTGCAGTTCCTTTGGTAGCATCTCGTTTAAAAAAGGCTGAAGGTGTCGGTGGTGGTGTAACAGGTCGGATGATGTTGCTAAGACGGTATGTTTCAAAGTTAATTGACGAGGAGCGCATCGAGTTACCATTTTCACATGCTACTGAAACTCGATTATACGCTGAGCGTTTGATTCAAGAAGGTGTCTTGGCATCAGCTGAACAGGATCTCGTTTCACTATTTGAACTCTGGAAAAATTCGAATGAGCCAAAAACTGACAATAATGTCAATATTGGTATTCTAGAGCTTTCTGTGTTTTGGTTGACTGATGAACGTTTGGTTGAAAAATTATTCAAGGTATTCGAAAGGCTGTTTGTTAATTTTATATGTTCTACAATTTTTTTTGTAATCTTATTTGCATGCATCAACTTACTAGCAACAGTAGGATTTGTGTTTAAGTTGTTGCCCATCATCAGTCGTATGCGGTATTGTGAGACGTATGATTTTTCCGTTGAAGCAATGCTCAGTCACACATAACACTTTTTAAACGCTAACTGAACTTACGATTTGGATAACGCAGAAGTGATTGACATTCGAAATTCCAGAGTCACCAGACCTGTGATAAGTGATAGCGTGGCATAGATAAGATTAAAGCAAGATTGCGTTAGCTGCACGCTGATTGGCTAATTCTTGTCCAATCAACGCTAGTCGATACCTAGAAGTATTCTAGAAGCTTCTCATGTAAAATCTATGAAGATACTAACGTTCCTATTTCGCTTTCTCTTTGGCTTCTTACTTCCATCTAACCTTGCTATTTAGAATATAATCTCTTGCCTGTTCAACCGTGTTCTGATGTGGGGACTTGTCGAGTAGATTGGTGTCCGAGAATGCTAAGCAAATAGTGATAGCTGGGTTGTAATAAAGATAGAATTATAACAATAAATTAATTTAATATTATTGTCTACAGAAAATTAGTTGTGTTATAACATTTGTTAGGTGAAATCAATCAAGTAGGTATATTTGTATCTATCTCAGCGATGTACCACGAACTTCAAGCATCTGGAACCAATAGCTGTGAGCTTTTCATGAGTGTATAATAAATGAAATAAAATTAAAGAACCCCTAATATGTCTAATAAACTTTATGTATATCTATGTATTTTAATATTTTAATAACCACTTGTTAACTAGTTACTGCATTTGATAAATTTTTCCTAGGAATGAAATTCAAAGTGTATATTTTATTGATCTTTGGCCTAGTTAAATTCAGGTGCATATTTATCACTGACTGTTTGTGTTCCTACACTAAGTCTGGGACTCAGTATCAGTGAAAGTTTAGATTGGTTAACTGTTAAGCTCCAAACCTGATCCATGAAACCAAGTTAACTCACTTTATAACAGAAACCTGTTAAATTCCGTAACATTAAATTTTTTTTCTGTTAATACTTTTTGTGCATATACTATAATATATGCGTACATTTTCTCTTCAGGTATTAGTACCAAGGTATCGGCTGTATGAGCATGCATACACTAGTCTATTTCGGATTGCTGGTCCAGTTCATCCGATAAAATATGGCGGTACTAAATTGTTTGGAATCTTAGAACTGCATGGAAATCCATGGCCACCTGTTCGTGGTCATGGCATAGCTGGACGAGACCTAAATCCGGAACCATTTAAAGATCGTTATCTTATCAATGTTCTACTTGATGCTGCACGTGAAGCAACAATTAAGGATAATTCTAAACTATCCAAGTCATCACCTCTCCCACTTGATTATGAACTGCGTCCAGTCGATTAGTTGTATGTGATGTACTTGTGAAATACAAAAGTTTATGTAAATATCTTCTCTTATCTATTACAGGATCATACGATTTCATACTTAAGCTAGTTTATATTCATCAGATCATTAATGTTCCATATTTCTTAAAAATATTTGAAAAAACCTTTCATATTATGAAATAAATTTTCATTTTGATACTCGTACTCTTCTTAATTTTTCGGTTTGTTGAAGAAAACTGTTAGTTTCAATAAATTTTAGAAAGATTATTTTATACTTTATAAGCAATTAAAGTTCTGACATTCTTTGGGTAGTTTAAAAATATGTATTTCTTAAATGAATTTTTTTTCGCAGTTTTATGAGTAGAATCTATTTGCTAAAAAATTATTATCATTAGCTGGTAACTACTATAAATAAAGGACTATTAATCATTTATTTCCTTACATCTTCCATGACTTCGGAATTTATACTTTTCCATGGCTAACTTAGGATATCATTGAAGTCTGCGGCAAGATTTTGTTGCTTTTACAATCAGTCAAACTGTATTATGTTATAATGAGACTGAAGGATAAATGTTGTGAAATTATCTGATTGAAGCCCGAAATTGGTCACTGAAATTAGGCCAAGTAAACGAAACTATATATATTTCTGAGGATCATAGTTTCATAGCTACTAGGCACAAACTAAGATGTAGTCATATTGCTGATTGTATTGAAATGTGGTTACAGTAAGGCTTTTTCCTGCGTGGGTCTGTGATTATACGGAAAGAGTGGTTGGTAAAGAGAAATTACATACATGGCTTTGCGGTAGATTTTCAGTACTGATTGTTGAGCAGCACAAAACCAAAAGTGATTACTTGCGAGAAAATTTGTGTATATAGTTATCTTTTTGTTTGGCAGTCATCTAGAGTCGAATATTGGATTTCAAACGCTTACTGGTTTCAAGAAACTAAGAGTTAAAAATAGTGATGCCACCCGGCAGACTAATTTCATAGGTCTAGTGAGAATTGTACAGATCCATAAATTCAAAAAATATTCGACCATTGTGCACGTTCAAAGTAATTACCATTAGAAGTCGTAGCATTAAATTGCGAGTATTTCTTGATGACAGTTAGTTGAGCGTCTGTAAACTCATTGATGGTTTTGGATATAGACTGCTTGGTTAATTGAAAGAGATCAGTACCATGTAGCGACTGATGTGATGTTCTTGACAGATGCTCGTGAATGCCTACTCTGCTGTCTATTTTAGTTGAATCTTTTTGAACGAAGTTTCTTATTGTACTTATTTGTTTGCCTTTGATCAACATTACAAATTAAGTCCTCACTTTGCGTTTAAGGTTAAATTTATGTATACATAAGAATCTAAAAGCATAATATACTTTTACAGGTTTGAAGGTGAGATAAATTTGGCACTTCAGAAATTAAAACCTGGAGAACACTAGAACGTTGTTGTATTGTTTTGTCCCAGTATACTAAACTACAACACTTCAGTGTTCACTGGCGCAAGCATTACAATCCCTTAGTACAAATTCATTATTTATTTTAAATTTTAAAATATATATGATTAACTGAAATCAAAACTGAATAATAGTATTCTCCATATAGAAAATGTCACTTTTCGATATCAGCTTTATGTATATCACCATGAAATATTTTTATTGTTCAAATATAAGTTTACTGATACACAAATTATATCCTTTATCGATTGATTAGTGTAATCGGTCATCGACCTTTAATTAATGTTATTTCTATTTCTCATGAACAACTGGATTCTGTCAAATAAAATACAATCAGAGAGGCAATATTAACAATAAACGGTGCATTTACATTCATCAATTTATAGTAGCTGATAATCATAATGGTAATAAAAGCATAACTGTAAAATTACATTAAGTTGATTTCATGGTGCTAAGCACGACACTGACCAGTAGTATTTCATGTAGTCTATGATATTTCCATTTTCTTGGTCTGATTTAAGTTTATTCAATCATATCTAGGTTCAGAAGTCTGGAAATTTGTTTCATGAAACAACCCTGTTAAAAATCACTAATCGCTGCGTAGTTTTATCGTATCATTTAACTTTCTAACAGTGCGCTTGATGGCAACGGTGTTGAGAAACGAACTCCGATCTTTGTAGATTTTATGGAAAGTGTTTAACCTTTAGACTATCCAGATTTGCTTTGAGGTGGTTCGTATCTCAATAATTCTCCAGTCGATTTTGATCGGTAACAAAAACCGATATCTGTAATGAATTTTTTATTCATATACATGAAAACATTTTTAATTATTAGTTACTTGTTAAAATGGTGTGGTTATTGAAAAAAAAATAGAATAATGGAGGATGTAGTTGTGTTTATAACATCTTACTTTAAGCGTAAACAGAGCATACATTTAACGAAAATAATAAAAAGAGACTTTCATTTTCGAAATTAAACACCGTAATGGTTGGAATTAAAAACTCACATTTCCAATATTTTCATGAAAGTTTATTAACCAAAACTGTTCTACTTAAAAAAAAACAGCTATTAAGAAATTTCCATGATATTTACTGTTACATTTTACATAGGGGAGGAACAGTTTACGCTGCAGTACATCATTTGACTTAGTTTAACTTGCAATTTACGCTACTAACCCCTTGCTTGGATATTGCCTTTAGGTTAACAGTAGAGATGGATGGTGGCTAGTAGTGGAGCCGAGGACGCGCGTTTCGTCCTATTTGGAGCTCATTAGCTAAATATACTTACATCTCAGAGCTCAATTTTAATACAGCTGAATTAAACTTCACCGCATTGCACGAGTGTGCCTATCTGAACTCAATAGCTAAGTAGATAACGTGTTGATGTTTGAAGTGAAAGGCACCGGGTTCAAATCTCGGAGTGAACAACAATTCTGATGCAGGTACATCCAGCTGACGAGTCCCTAAATGGGATGAAACGCACATCCTAGATTCCACTGCTAGTCACTCTCGGCCTCTGTTTAAGACAATTTAGTTTAGGACGACAAACAATTCTTTTACTTATTTTAAAACTGAATTAAAAAAAACTGATTTTAGCATATTCATTTAATAATTAATATACTAATGAAAATAATAAATTACGTTAAGTAGGCCATAAGATGTAGTTTTATTCGAGTCCATAATTTAGTGTTTAAAGCACTTCTTGTTTTTCAATGTTTCCATTACAGTTTAAAATTGTATTCCGTCTATTTTAATTCGACTAGTTAGCAGACATTAAGTAAAACCTAATACTTAGTTACATTACACTCTACCGAATAATCTCTTTGCTTTTTCTTTGATAGTTGAATGCAAAATCAACTACGAATACTATTTCATTTTGGATATGATCACAATAAATTATTATTTAAGAGTTTACAACTTAATCATATCTTAATTCGATGGAAAACAATTTGTCCAAAATTGTCACTTGATAATAACACTACTACTACTACTACTACTATATCATCATCTAGTCCTCAATGGGATATTTTACGTAAGTTACTATTATTTAATTTTACTTGAAATGGACTATATAGTTAAAAGTTCACTCTTTATATTTTTACTCTAGGGATTACTTTGCAAAATGGTTGATTATCACATATCTATTCATTTTTGTATTGAATAACTTTAATCAACAACTTTTATTTGATGATTTTAACATGACTACTCAGAAAAATAATTGTATTTGACAGTTATTAACTGAATAAATTTGCATGCAGTTAGTTCTTTTTATTTTAAATGGTTAATACGTACAGATCATGATGAAATTATTATAGTTTGTTGTTTTCTCGTAAACTCTATGTAAGCTAATAAAGTTTAGCCAATTCGAAATTGGAGATTTTTAGGGCATAAGTTGCTGTTATTGGAGAATAAATTGTTTCGATGGCAAAAGTGTAAAAAGTGTTTTTATAATAATCACAGTTATAATTCCAGGATGTTGTTACGTAATGCGAAAAACGTTTTTTAAACGTTTTTGGAGGATACAACAAGAAGTTGAGTTGAAATCATGAAATGAAATATTATGATTTTTCGAAAAATCAAAATTAGTATCTGAACATTGTTCTTTTCTTGTAACTAGTACAGTTGGAGCTTAACGTTTGAATCCTTTTTAATTTGAAGGTATCGTCTTATCCTCGTAAATTTATGGCCTTATAGAATAGTAGTAGAACGAAGTTGTTATGCTTACTGATTATTTTGAATAGGCAACATTTTTCCACCTCAAGTTCCACATACACTTTGTTTCTAATAGAAAATTAATTTATTCAGCAAGTGAGATTTGTAATCTACTTTGATTATTTCCTCCTAGAATTTTTCATAGTTTTTATAAACTTCACTTTTGAAGTCTCTATCAGACTACTTTATATAACAATACTTTTTCTCACATATTCGATTTTTTATTACCTGGTAACTTAGTCCCTTTTTAAGGTCAAGGAATATAACTATTGTCGGACTCCGAATTGTGCGTCTGTGTTCTAGAAACTGACGAAGAGTGAATATATGGTCTATACAGCTACGTCCAGTTCGAAAACCAGCCTGGATTTCTCGAGTCTTCTGTTCACGAGCTTTAGTTAAGCGTTAGTTAAGGCTAACATTTTGGACACTATATAAGTTAAACTGATCCCTCTGGGATTGTGGCAAGGACAATTTTGTCCTTTCTTATAGACTGGGACAATCAGTGCTTGAGACCAGTCGGATGGGATTGCGCCTATTTCCAAGATTCTAGCTAAGATCTCAATCACTCTCACTGCTAAAACCGGACCATCATCTTAAAAAATCTCAGTGGTAAATCTATCAGGCCTTGCTCTTGCTCCTCGCTTCAGATTTCCCATAACATTTTCAACTTCATTAGGGGTTGGAGGACTTACATCAACCGAAGTGTGTCTGAAGGCCAGTTGGACTGATCCCTAAATTGTTCTGTCCATCAATCTAATCTCCTGGATTGCGAATGAATAATAGTCCCATCTTGTTCGAGATAGTCTCACTAACAGTCAGATTCCTAATGCTGATTTCGTCGACAATTCTGAGAAGTTGTCTACTGTCACCTATTGCCGCTGTGATTTCCATCTCTTTCAGTCACTACCCATCACTGTTCACGATCATTACGTAGGCTTCTTATCAGCCTGTGCTAAGGCTGACTTCGCTTTTCGTCATGTTTAGAGCCAGGTGGGATGAGTTTCCGAGCACCTATCATTTCATTAGATGCGACTGAAATCCACTGCTCCCCAACCGTTTCGTTTACTTTACTAGCAGGTATCGCTACTGTTTTTACAGCTTCTGTAGAGCCTCTCAAACGGTGGCTGGTAGCACCTAACTTTTTTCTGCGTTGATTACCGATGATGCTTCCTAAAATATCCCTGTGTTTTGTTTTTAGTCTTATAGTGTAAATGCTCTGATTGTCATTGTGTTACTCATTTGAAAGATTTACCTTCTTTTCAACAGCATTGTAGGCATCGATATAAATCGTTTTCATAGATTTTTAAATATTTAAATGTTTTTTCTGTAATAATTGCATAATTTGGAACAAGTCTCGTCTTTATTTTTGGGAATTTTATGTTAAGTTATGCGGTCATTGGTTAATAAATAATCTCAGTACATTATCCATATTATCGGTAAATTGATTGAGTCACATTAATTATTTGAAATCTGTTTTATGAATGCTGAATGTAGCTATCCTAAAAAATAAAGTATACATTTTTTCACTTAAACTACTCAGAGTGTAGTGAACGAGAACACAGGTGGGGCAACCGGATTGTATTTAACGGAAATTACAGAGTTACTCAGTAAAATCGGAAAACCATATCGTAAATCGTTCATTCGCAAAATATCAGTTCATCATATCGAACTGGACTGTTCCTGTTGTAAAACATCAATCCATTGTCACTATTCATGCGTTTCATACAAATTCGATTGTTTTCTAACTCTTCCTTTCTTGATCTTCCCCCATATTCTGCTGCCAGACATCACGCTGACACTCACGTTATATACTACTTATAAGTAGCTCGCACCACAAGAGTATCTAACAAAATTAATGAATCATTTATTAGTTCACATGGTTAAGAAATGGATGTTTACACAAAATGACTATTGAACTCCAAATAACAGTTCATATTTGTTACAAATTGGAAATATTCCTGTTTCTCGCCATATAATAAGCGTTAAAAACGTCTCTGTTTCTTTTATCTCTTAGATTCACAATCTGTATATGATCCAACATTGGTGGAAAATCCTAATCTATGTAAATCTTTATGGGATCGTTTACAACTGTTTAATCCAGATAATAATACAGTAAGTGTGAATACTGATTTAGAAAATCTTAATTTATTGTTTATTATTATTATTTTCATTTATAAACTACACTCTCCCGTTTTTTTGTTTTAATGAATAACAATAACTGTATATAATAATAATAATAATAATAATAATAATAGTAGTAATAAAGTAATTATAGTTTTTGATGATATCCCCCCAATGAGCATAGGTTTGTATTTTTGACGTTTCATGACTATTAATGCAAGTTATTTCCTTCAAAGTAAATAAATAAATAACCGAGATAAGTCAACATTAGGCTAATTAATAAAAGGATAACAAAATATTTTTTTAGCACACCAAATTCTATTATGATTTTAATCAAACTAAAATTATTCTGCTTTTGTTATCCTTTTTATTAATTAGCCTAATGCTGAATTATCTCGGTTATTTATTTATCTATTTACTTTGAAGGAAATAACTTGCATGAAATGTTAGAACTACAAATTTCTGCTCATTAGGATATAATAATCAACAATTATGATTGTTAAATCTCCCTCCATCCAATGCTCAGTTGTTTTGAAACTATCAAATCTAACCTTGATATCGATTCCCAAATAACTGTATATATATACTTTTGTTAATTGAGATAATTTTTATTAGTTCTTCTGTTTTTGTAAAAATGAAAACATGTCAGAAATGACATAAATCAACAGATGTATAGTATTCATAAATGCCATCTGTGTTTAAGCGTTTGTTTGTTTTTGATTGGAAGATTTCTGAATTATCAGTGTAAATCAATTAACTTAAGTACATTTTACTTTCAAATTAATCATGTGTACAACTGATGCTCACATGAATCCAATGGTAAACGTACTACTAATTTTTGTTTATATACATAAATGAAGATTCCAGAATCTTTTCCACAGACAGTGAGTGATCAAAATGAATACTGTAGATAGTAGGTGTTAGTTAGTGTTATGACAGTTCATTGTTTAGTTTTATTTAGTATTCAAAGTTTTTTTTCTTTAAAGAAGTAAATGTTAGTATTCAGTCTGTGTATTTAATCTTGCTCGTATATCATGGGACACCCGAGTGAGCAACGCTGTTATTAGGAATCGGGTGCTAGGCAAGAATGGCAGGTCAATAGATGAAGTAATGAAACTTCATCAGTTGAGGTGGCTGGGACATGTGTTGCCTATGCCCAACCACCGACTGCCTCGTCGAGCTTTGTTTTGTAGTGTAGGAATAGGTTGGAAGAAGGCTAGGGGCGGCCAAACCAAAACATGGCAGAAATCCATGAAGTCATTGACGAGTGGACTTAGCCATGTCGGTAATTGTCGACTACCTGGTTGGGGTCCGCGAGATGATAATAATCGATGGTTAGAGACCTTGAATGACATGGCTGAAAATCGGTTGCAATGGCGCCGGTGCATTTACTCTTTGTGTTCTCTCAAATCCTAATCTTCTGAATTTTTCAACACCTCTGGTTTTGACTTTCTAAACTTTTCTCATTAAATCATACTTCTTGAATAATATCTTCTAATCCTAACCTCTCCGATTACTTCCAATACCTTTACTACCTCTTCTACTATTGGATTTGAATTGACAATTACATCTTCGTGCTGATGTAGTATGGCAACATGAACTGATGTACTTACGTACGAAGTTCTACGTTGCATCTGACTGACTGACTGACTGTGTATTTAATCATGCTTACTTTAAATAGAGGAGAATAAATTTTGTAATTTTCAGTCATGTTTCAGATATAAATATATTTACTTGTGAAGCTAATTTGGTTTTAATTACATATTCGAGTTATTATATTCAGTCTTTTCTTAAATTATTAATTTTTTAATTATTTATTTTATTTCTTGTTACTAGTTAATGTTAAATAATGACAAATCGATTATTAGTATGATTTTACCACCCCCAAATGTGACAGGTTCACTTCATGTTGGACATGCACTTACATGTGCTATTCAAGATGCAATTGCTCGTTGGTAAGTATCACACACTTATGATTATTCTTCTGATTTTAATTGTTAAATGTAGTAGATTGATAATTTAAAAAAAAAGAATAGCAACTTCATATGGAGTCTTTTGCTATGAGATTACTCTGTAGATAGATGGTTCTCGATGAAACTTATTGTTTCACTCCAAGTTTATGTTGAAGAACAATATTCTTGTTATTCGATTATGATCTTAACTCATCTAGTTCAACTTTAAATGTTTTTATGATTCCGTTTTTGATATTTTTTAGGAGAGAGTTTCCTAGACAACAACAATCACCCGAACATTTAGTCAGGCTACATGAAGACAGAAATTTATAGTCTTTAAACTAACCTTTGATGTGAATGATGCTGCTGATGCTGCAGTTAGAGAGTGACATTTGTTATCAATGCTTAGGCGTGCTGTTTGATATGATCAAATATCTGTCACGATAGCATAGATGTGTTTCTTTTTTACGGTCCTATAAATATTGAATATTTTGTTGTCCTACATCTTTCTTCTCATACGCCGCTCGTTCCATGTTTTTTTTTTTACAATATTTCCATGCTTTTTACTCTTGTGTAACGCACTGAACTAAACTTAAACGTTAATTAACTGCTTTTGTTAGCGCCTAAATTAGCTGCTTTTAAAATAATTAGATGTATATCACCATCTCTATGGTTATCTGTTCGGAGTCGATTTCACAGGATTGAACGCTTAAGATGAAATACAGTTTCATTATATTCCTCAGTCAATGCATTTGTCTGTTTGTAAGTATTAAATATGCAAAGTATATCGAGTACTGTCTATACATTTGTTTAAATCTGTTGAGTTTATAATTATTCAACCGAATACCAACAGTTTTGCTTAAAAAAGAATCGGCGAACACAGTTATGAATTATTGGTACTTAACTATGTTACTTTATTGAAATCTCCTGAAATGCTTACTTTTATGTTCAAACCTAACACAATCATCATTCAGTTAGTGAGTGTCATAATTAGTGTTTATGAAATCGCCTACTACATTAAAGTTTCTATCATTAGTGTCTAGTTATATGATATCATTTAATATATTATTAATTATTTTTTAAATTCAAGTTAACTTTTTATGTTAGTTATAGAATGCAAGGAAAAGCAGTTGTATGGGTTCCTGGTATGGATCATGCTGGGATTGCGACTCAGTCTGTAGTTGAAAGAGATTTACTTAAAAAATATTCATTAAATTCTAGTCAACTTCCTACTGACCAATCAAACTCTTCTGTATTAAATTCGCAATTTTCAAATCCAAGACTACTACTGGGACGTGAGAATTTTGTTCAACGTGTTTGGGATTGGAAGGATCAGTTAGTATATTCATTTTAACTTTATTTGTGCCTTAGTTTTTCTAATGTTGCGGTGACTGAAGCTAGCTGGCTGCAAATTTTGAGATTTTATTTTAGTTGTATTTGGTGTTCATCGACAAAACAGCAGCATTTTTGAAGTAGCCAATAATTCTTGTGGGATTCGAACTCGTATCACTCAAAATCATAGTCGGAAGAGTCATTACTGAACTATATGGGCTGTCGCTAATCTCTTGTAGGATTGAGATATTTAAATTAATCGATCACTGAGTAATTTACATCACAATTCAGTGTAATTGCTAACTAATACTGAACTTTTGGCTGCACTGTTTAGCTGATTTGAATTTATCTGCTGAATCGATGACTAAGCTACTCAACTCAAGACTACTTACCTACGTACGCCTGCTACTCCAAAGGACACAAATCACCACCAGCCGAGAATGTCCAAACACCTCTATCCTGGACTTGGACTGTGGTATCCATGGTTTTGATTTCTGTTGCCAATTCCTATCGCCATGCCTCTTCCTTTTATCTTGAAGATTCCAAGTTTGGGCTTGTCTTGTGATCCAGTTTGACCGATTTCATATAGTGCCCTATCCGTTCCCACCGTCATTTGTTACTCTCTTCAGCTGGTATCTGGTTCGTTCTCTGCTGGAGTAGATTATGAGTGATGATCTCCCGACAATGAATCTGGAGTTTCGTGCCTAGATAGTTGTTTCTAAATACCAGTATTGTTTTGATATAAGTTCCATACCTTAGTATCTTTTTAAAGTTAGTGTTTAGTATCCTGACTTCGCATTCAAGTGGCTTGCTCAGATGATAGCCATTGAAATTAACTTATTCAACCAAAGCAGATGTAAGCTCAATATTTTTTGATTTCTTTAAATAAATCCTCTCAACAGTCAACCACTCAGTCGCACTGTAGAACCAGGCACGTATGTACATCGGTGTAAGTTACCGTATCCATCAACGGAAGGAAGGATTTAGGAAAAGTTGACCCTAAAATCTTATTGCTTCACTTTACCCCACGGATTTCCGACTCTGGTGATAAGGCCTATTGACGTGCAGAGCTTACACTCAAAAAAGTGCCATACAATGGACGCGCGTAACCGCTTTGGGTTCTGCGGTCATGCTTCTAGGTGTCTAAGTACACAAATGAAGCTTATTTATACAATGGTAGTAGCGTCCTTGGGACAGCCATAGAATAGCGTACTAAAATAATCCATCAACCATTGACAGTCAAGGATTTTCCGAGTGGGAACTGTGAGGTGAGCGTTAACTAAGCACCTTATGCACGAAAACACAAAAAATCAAAATTTCAGCAATAAATTATTAAATTAGGACCTTTCCAAGTGAGTTCTAAGGATCTAGCGTCCCCAACACTAGGTTCTAAGCCTCAATTTCCTTACGATTACTGGTATACCTTGCTGATGAGTGGTAAATAGCATTCGATTCTCTTCTTAACATCGGACGTTATCAAGCTCGTCAGCTTCTAGCGTTCTTTATATCGTTTTGTTTGTTTATATATATATATATATATATATATATATATATATATATATATATATTCCATCATTTTTAGACATGCTAAATTGATACGTGAGCAATTGGATAGTCTTGGTTTATGCTTGGATTGGAGTAGAGAGTTTTTTACATTAAGTCCTGTAAGTCATCAATTGACAGTGAAACTTTTCTAAAGTTTTTTTTTATTCGAGTTGTGTTTTAGTTAGTCTATTTACGAAATTTGATTGTTTTTTAAAACAAAAGCAATGGAATGTGTTTTGCACAACTATACCTCCGTAGTAATCTTATATCATTTCAAAAAATTGCAATCAGTAAATAGTTAAATAAGTATCATTGTTTTCGTCTTGTATTTTCGACACAGTTGACTGTGTGTATTAAGAAAATTGTATTTATTGTAAAATTAGTTCATCAATCAGTTACAGCTTAAAAACGATCGATTAAATCATGTGAAACGCGGATTACACTATAGTTAACTGCCAGGTATTTTCTTTTACAGCGACAATAATTCATTGAAAACACCGAATAGTTAGTTGTTTCTTTACATCTGATGAAATCGTGAATAGCATCTTTAGCGTAATTCAATAAATATAAGTTGGAGTTGGGGATGGGGATTTTTGTTCAAACACTTAAATTTTATAGTCAAATAGATAGCTTACATTGAGAAGATATTTCTTGAGTTATTTAGTAATCATCTTCCTAAACACTCATTTGAACAAATTTGTTTTTCCATTCATTTGTAGTATTAAGATCGTCTTTCATCAAACTTTTATTCATGATAAATAAGAATATTTAATGTTATGACATATATTTATGTAAACAACATGTTCATTTTATTAACATTTGATTGTTACCTTATTAGTTACTAAAAATCCTATGTATTTCAGTTACAGTTTTTTTTTTAATGGTCACAACTGGATTGCATACTGTATATCGTTCATATGAGTTTGTAGTAGCTAAAACGACTAACCCAAAAATAATTCGTTTTATTATTATTAAGTTCAATGCTTCATATTCAGATATACTGAAGTACAGATTAGTTAAGGCTTTTCATTATCATTTAGGGATTATCTACATATATAGGCAAATTAGTGTTGATTTAGTGTTCATAGTTTTCGATACATTCAACTACTTCATGGATTGATTGAAGTAGGACATTAACACTGTTTAATGCTGGGCTTAGAATTCTAGAGTTTAAGCGTTCATGTACGAGACGTGTGTGATTGTTAATTTTTCACGCTAATAAACTACCAATCCATCAGGACACCTACTTTGTGCATGAATCATCATTGTTAACTGTTTTTATTTAAAGACTGTAGATAACAAATTCGAATTCACTTTCATCTTGTTCATTTATCCCAGGTGGACAATTGAATCTTAAAATTTTTTCTCAAAATCTGCTAGTATTTTCGTCGTTATCATTTTTGTATTTATAATTTTCATAATTCATTTTAATTTTTGGACTTATTTCTAGAATCATTGTGAATGTGTCACTGAAGCTTTCTTAAGATTGTACAATGCAGGATTGATTTATCGCGCTGAAAGTTTTGTATCTTGGTGTTGTTATCTACAAACAGCCATCTCTGATATAGAAGTAAGTTGAACGATTTAACAAAATTTTCAAATTATCACATCATCATTGTTTTTTTTTGTCTTAACTTTACCAAATTATTACGGAAAGTACCTATTTATTTCTGTTAAGATAAATTGAAAAAACAACAGTATTTATATTTGTTTTAATTGTTAACTCATACATAACCTTATTAGTTGATATAATTAGAATAAAAGTTAACCGAATAGAATACAACAGTTAATTTTAATACTAAACAGTTTTGACGAAAATAAAATATGAGATAGATTAATGGATTTGAGTTCAACAGAAACTTGATAAGACGAATTAACATTACGAAATATGTATAATACTACTGAGTAGTCAAATCGTTCTGCTTTTTTAATCGCTAAGTTGCATATTTGAACGTTGCTCCACCTACATTGGTATGGTAGTAAGTTAATTCTAAAATATTTCGAACCATTTCAGATAGAATATTCATCACTTGAAATAACCAAAAAACTAATGTATTTTTTAAACTTTAGATAAAATATATCGTTACCTTTGATAAATAAATACCTCTTAATCACTTAATCTCTTATCTATGCCTTGAATTTATGTTAATTGTTGTGTCCTTATTATGTGTTATATTTACTTTCTCATGATCTTTTTTTGTTTTCGTTCTTTTTGTAACAGATTAATTCTATTCAGTATTCTTAACTAACTTTTTCATTTAATAAAAAAAAATAGGTTGAACTTCGTAATGTCTCAGGGTCAACATTTCTCAATGTTCCAGGTTATGATAAACCAATTGAATTTGGTGTAATGGATTATTTTGCTTATCCTGTGATAGATGCACCAAAATCATCATCATCATTGTCAGAACACCATCACTTTGATTCAAGGTAATTCTAGTAAATACGTTGTTTGAATAGATTTTTACCATTTTTCTTATACATCAACTCTAAACAATCTTATGTGTTATGTTGCAAGTTACTTCTATTCGATGAGGACTTGTGATATATATGTAGAAGACTGGTTTATTTTTTTAAAGACTTTCTATCTGTTAGATAGTGTAATAAGTAATTGAAGTATATCTTAAATCTTATCACTAGTCATATCCTTCTGGATAAAGAGAATAACGTAAGTCTTTAACTGGGGATTTGAGTCGCAACTGTCTCGCAAATAATATATGTGTCCTACTATGACTTCTTTGTTTTTAGTAATTGTTTATTGCTGATAGCTATTGTATAACTGATGTGACTCTCATTTTTTATATATTAAGTTGTATTCGACTATTGAGTACTCAGTGTTTGTGTGTGTGTAACTCATAATTATGCAGCACTGAAGAGACTGATGTCTTTCATCTTATTACAACCTGTGCTACTCAGCAAAAGAGTTGGAGACATTGCCATTGGAGTTTTTGAAGCCTAATCAATTTCCCATATAACTTAAAGGCTCGCACCGATTGCTTACTTAGTAGCGATCAATTTTATGTTATCTAGCTCACATTCCCGGCCGGATTTTAACATGCTCATCCGTTTTCTAATTCAATTATTATTAACATTTTTAGAATGAATGAAATAGTTGTAGCGACTACACGTTTAGAAACAATGCTTGCTGATGTAGCCTTAGTTGTTCATCCAGATGATAAACGTTATCAGCATTTAATTGGCTGTTATGTAGAGCATCCATTCTGTCCAGATAAACGTCGTCTTCCAATCATTGCTGATTCACAACTTGTTCAACCTGAAATGGGAACAGGTAAGATATACGGTATAATTTAG
Organism: Schistosoma turkestanicum; assembly: GCA_944470395.2. Lineage (NCBI taxonomy): Eukaryota > Metazoa > Platyhelminthes > Trematoda > Strigeidida > Schistosomatidae > Schistosoma > Schistosoma turkestanicum. The sequence goes on along the minus strand of OX103979.1, from coordinate 8,457,631 downwards.
TTTTACTTACAATATTCATTTAACAAACATAAAGTATAATAATACATTCTAAAAAGAATTAGAAGAAGCATATCGCTATAGTATAACTTGGCCGAGTAAGCAATACTGTCATTAGGAAACGAGTACTAGGTAGGGATGACAAATCAATAGATGAAGTATTGAAAATTCATCATTTGAGGTGTTTGGGACATGTGCTACGTATGCCTAACCACCAACTGCCTCGACGAGCGATGTTTTATTGTGTAGGAGTAGGTTAGAAGAAAGCTGGTGGCGGCCAAAGCAAAATCCGTGAAATCACTGACAAGTGGACTGTCATGTTGTTAGATGTAGACTATTTGGTTGGGGTCCGCGAGACGAATGTCACCAATGGTTAGAGACCTTGAACGACATGGCTCATCAATCGACCGCAACGTAGAACTTCGTACGTACGTACATACGTCAGCTCTTGTTGCCATACCACATTAGCACAGAGTTGTAATTATCATTTCAAATCCTATAGTAGTAGAGGTAGTAAAGGTACGAGCAGTAATCGGAGAGATTAGGGTTAGAAGATATTATTCAAGAAGTAGAATCTAGTGAAATAAACTTAAAAAGAGGAAGATAATACCAAAGAAAATTTCATATTTTTAAAGGAAAAATTAAAATCTACTATTCTCTCTTTCTCTCTCTATAATGATTAACATGACCTCAAGACAGAAAAATTAACAATTACCAAGTAAATAACAAAGGTCATAAAGAAATACAAATTCAAGAAATTATACTCGTGATTATCGTTGAAAAACAAAGAGCTAAAACTTATTCACAAATTTAAATAGTCTGGAATCTTCTTAGCACAGTGTTTCAGAATATTCCTTTAAATATTATCACATTTAATTACAACATGTTATTTAGCCTTTGTTACATCATACCAATATGTGTTTGAAATGAATTGTAACTGGTTACGTTTCCACAAGTATGTCATTGAAAAAAAATACAAGTTGTCAGTAGTAGCTGATGAATGAATTCACGTTTACCTCACTCAGATCGTTCTTATTTTATTTCCTCCTTTTAACGTTAACAAAGCGAACTATAAATTCGAAGCATATTCATATAAAATGCGTGAAAAATAAGTGAATCTAGGAGAATGTGGAGTATTTCATGTGGAAAATTATATTGCCTACAAAAAAAAGTACAAATCGACTAAGTTATAAAATATTTCTGTATGTACTTGAATTCAAATGTAGTGCATTAAAGAACTGCATACGAATTATGTAGATCTCTCCTGATAGTACCAATATTGTAGTCAGATTAACCTAACAATCATTAAATTATCTGAACTCTAAACATTGCGAATCTGTTGGCATTCATTACTTAGACTTCTCTTGTCAAGGCTGTCACGTGCTTTTCTATTTTCAATAGCACCCTATATGAAGCTAACCTATGATGAACAGCATCTAAAAATTAAAATGATCTCAATGAAATCCTTTTGATTAATCTGTGGAAATTTTGTTTAACATAACTGAAGAATTGAACAGTACAAAAGTATATTTTTACCAATGAGTGTCAAATCATGTGGTAGTGAAGTGATTGATTTTCATTGATGTTCATTATAAAATTCTTAATTTTATTTAAACAAAAATAATTTTTAATTAATATTATTAGGTGTTGTAAAACTCAGTCCAGGTCATAGTCAAGTTGATTGGGAAGTAGCTAGAAGACATCAACTCCCTGTTAAACAAGTGTTCGATAATTCTGGTTGTATAACAAGTACAGGAAGTGAATTCGATGCAAGTTGTGTTTTTTTGTAAAACAAAAAAAATTTCAAACTTCAATTAATCATATTTTTATTTTTACTATCTCGTATATTTTATCTAATGTATATAATTTGTCAAATCTTTAAAAAAAAACATAAATAATTGTCCAAGTGAAATTGTAATGTAGTAGCAGAGATGGAAAGTTATAGATTTTGTCGTTTTTTATATGAAAAAAGAGTATAATTACTATTGCTCTAAATCCTGAATAGTAATTATATGAACTAGCTATACGTTTTGATCTGGTGGTTTTCTTATCTTGAGCGAAAAAAGAAGATAAAAAGTCATGAATGGAAATTTTTATCAATTGTACACTATTTATCGAGAGTCGATCATGTCAGTCAGTTTACTTGAATTTACTTAGTTGTCAAATGTTAACAAAAAACAAAAGTTGTATAGTATAGTCCTGAATACCAATTTTCTTGATATTATAGCCACTGGCTAATAATTGGAATTGAGAACAGACTGTTTTTCCAGTTTGAAGAGCTACCATTGTCCAATACCGCACTGGAATTCAAAACTGTAATTAATTTTATCAGTAACTCACCTTGAAGATATGATTTGATTTCAAATAGTCTGGACTATCTTGTTGTTGATATTTTGACTGAAATTTCATCAGTTTTTGTTGGCAATTTTGGCATCGTATGCGGATCGCCTCGATATTAGCCGCATTTTATCCATTCTATATAGAGTTGTGTCAATATGTAGATCACAAGTCGATTATTGTTAGACCATTATTCGAAACCTGAAAGCACTAGGCGGCCGTTTTGTCTTATAATAGGGCTCTTCAAAATTGCGCTTCCACGACCCCTGTGGGCGGGGTATTGAACCCAGAGCCTACAGTCTATTGCGCGAATACTAAACCTCTAGATCACTAAGCCGGCATCCAACAATGTTAATGTCTAACTTTTATCAATCCAAGGTATTGCGCAACCTCACCTATTGTCTTCGCTAGGTAACTGCCTACGCCTAACAGGGCTGAACTCCACTGTTCACGGCTTCTCACTAGAACACCGAGAATTCCCACACAAAGCAAGTCATTAGTAAGAATATTTTCTTTTGATTAAAATTCGATATAAACACCACTGGATCCTGGCTTAAGGGTTAAGAGGTTAAGCGTTCGCGTACGAGATCGAACACCCTGGGTTTGATCCCCCGCTGGCGAGGGTCGTGAATGCTCTGTGCTGATGAGTCCAGATTTCTAACGGTTGTCTAACAATGAGCGATCTATGATTTCATTGAAATTCTACAATCTTCACAACTCACTTGAAATTTCTTCAACCAATTCTATCTGTACTACTGTTTTATGAATAAAAAGCTTATCACTAACTAATGTTACCAAGAATCTAAACTAAGTTGAGTATTCTAAAATAATGAATATGAATGTATGGTATAAGTTCATCAACTAACTAATCTAATGCCTAATTAAAGGCAATATTGTTACCAGTGAGTTATTAAGTTGTGCAATATTAATATTCAAGATTGAGATATTTACAATGGATAATGTAGAGTAATCACTTGAACTAATGACTACATTGCAATGTGATCAACACTTAATGATTAAACAAAATATGATATTGATCCCTACTCAGTTATACGTCATCAATTTATAACTTCTAATATCGTTTTGTTTACCACCTATTTGACTAACTTAAATATTGATGCATAGTATTTTATTTTATTTCAGGGATTGCCTAGATTTATAGCACGTCAACGTTTAATTGAGCGACTCAGTAATCTTGGTTTATATAAATGTAGAAAAAATGTTGAAGTTAATGGAGGTTCCACTGTGTTACCAATTTGTTCTCGTTCCGGTGATCTTATTGAACCGATGATTCGAAAACAATGGTTTATACGAATAAAAGATTTAGCTGATGCTGCATTGGAAGTGAGTTTTTTTTTAAAAAAAAATCAAATAAGATATTTTTTTTACTCTCAAGACAATATTTGATCTTTCAACATCATGGTATAATTATTTTATTGAATTAACCGCAGTATGTCTTTGATTTGATTTGATTATGTATCTCTGAAGTTAACAGAGAAGATGATTTACATTAGAATGTAATTCAGGTAATGCTTTAAAAGCTTCATAAATGATTGATATGAGAGTTGTAAATGAACTCTGTAACACTGGATGGTGATTGTGATCTGTTATTAATTTATAAATTAACTTGTAAGTGGTAATTTCAGATTTTTTGAATCGAACCTCTATAGTACAATACCAACTTTTGACTAAGTTGAAAAATTTTGCATTTTACATAAAAACTATAAGTCCGACACACGACCCGAACTCACATAGAAATCTATTTAAAAAAGTCCATTGGTCGATAGACCAAGACTTAGCGTCGCGTCATGAGGTTACTGACTGTCAATCTGTATCATGTAAGGAATTATTTCAAAGTATTCAAAAACAGTGAGATAGTTATAGTTGGTTTAGGACTATAGATGACCTGATCAAAAGTGGTTACATTGATTATGATAGCTTCAACCTAAGGTTTCTTCAAAGAATCTAACCCAATATCATTCTATTTTTATGATTTTCGTTATTCAATCACTACTACTTACGTCGAAATCCTTGTATGTAGTTTCTGACAGCTGTAATTTCATTTCAGATACTAGTAGCAACATTTCTATGGATATCTGATGTTATTTGTTTTCATATCTTTACTGAGTGGGAGTGTCATAGAACACATCAAAACTTTTATTGTAATGCATGATACGATGAGAGGAGTACATTTATATTGTGGTGCGCGCTACTTATAAGTAGTATATGACGCGAGTAAAAACGTAATGTCTGGCAGCAAAAGATGGGGGAAGATCAAGAAAGGAAGAGCGGGAACACAATGGGATTTGTATGAAACGCATGAACAGTGAAACGTCAGACAATGGATTGATGTTTGCAACAGGAACAGTCCAGTTCGATATGATGAACTGATATTTTGCAAATTAACGGTTTACGATGTTGTTTTCTTATTTTACCAATTAACTCTGTAGTTTGAGATAAATACAATTCGGTTGCCCTCACCTGTGTTCTCCTTCACTACAATATTACTAGTCATCATTTTGTACTTAATTAGTATACTCTGGCCGGTTTTTACTTTCATGATATATTTTTATTGGATCATATAATGATGATATTTTAGAAATTTTGAAAGTTGACATAACTATTATGTTAATATTTGTTAAAAATAATTTCTTCTATCTATGATCTAATTTTATTCTACTTGTAGGCTGTTCATTCTAATCAACTGGAATTGTTTCCAGCTAATCAAAAATTAATTTGGTCAGAATGGTTAGATCCAAAAAATCATAAAGATTGGTGTATTAGTCGTCAACTTTGGTGGGGTCATCCTATTCCAGCTTATAAAGTGAGTATATTGACGTGGGAAATGTTTCTAGTTCATGTTTTTTTGTCGAATTGGTTCTTCCTGTTGGCTTCTGTTTCAGAGATTGACGAAAAATGTTTAGCATTCACGTTCGCCATTGATTTTCGACTTTTTCTCAGAACTTGTACATCTATTATGTTTCCACTTACTAACATAATCATACTTTAACAAAGTATGGTGATCGATAACAACTTATAAATTTCATAGTTTTTAAAATTTTTATGACAAGTTTTTTTTTCATATATTCATCTACAATATCCATAGACTGGTATCTCTGTCTATAGTCGGATGAAATTAATTTAGCTGAAATATAACCTACTATTCCTCCAGTTAACGAAAGAACAATACGTCATAATATTGATTATGTAAATATACTTGTTAAATATCATCAGATATCTTTTCTTGACTTATACCTAACATTGTTCCTACCTCTACTACTCTGGGATTGAGTTGGACAAACTCAGCTCTCTATATTAATAGGGCATAACAACTTGAACTAATGTAAGTATGCACCAAGTTCTACATTGCAATTGACTAATTGATGATATTAGTATCATAGGGAAATCATTATAATTATATATTTTGTTAAATATAGTTAAAATGTTACATTTTATTGACCAAAGGATAGTAAAGTGTTATTTATCAGTAAAAAGTCGAAATGACAACGATTATTTTTTTTTCAAAAGTTGATAATTAAATTTTAAATAACAAGAAAGTTGTAAACAATTGTCTTGAGCTGATTTAATATCTTCAATATCAATGATACTGTTCTCTCTACACAATATTTCAGAATAAATGTTAACTTGTCGAAATACACCACTGTTGACTAACAGAAATATTATCTTAGTCATTCACAAGAGTAAATTGATTAATCGATTTGTATTTGCTGCTTTTTCAATCATCCTATTGATGTTTAGGACTGCAGTCGACCTACCTCGTTTGGCATAACTGCATCCTGTGCTGATTGTCTCAATATGACCATTAGGTCACAAGCATCATAAGCAGAGATGCTTAATGGCTAGCAGTGGGATCCAGAACGCGCATTTTGTGCTGCTTGGGATGTTCTTGTATTTTAAAAATGACCAGTATGAATGAATTAAGCTTCACATCGTTCCAGTTACCATCTGAAATGAGTAGTCAAGTGGGTAACGTGATGGCGTTTGAAGCAGACCGTACTGGGTTTAAATCTCGGAGTGATCATCAACTTTGAGATACAGGTATACCCGGCTGACGAGTCCCGAAATGGTATGAAACGCGCGTGCTGCATTCCACTGCTAGCCACTATCCATTTCTACTTACCACCTATGGAATTATTTACCACAACATAACACAAATAAGCAAATTTATTCTCATCTGAACCAACTACACGCAATATTGCCATGTAACTATAAGATGCTCTACTTATTCTGTACTTATCTCAGAATTAATTATGACCTTTTAATTATACACGTTTTCACATGTATGTGAATGCCTTTTTATCTTATTACTGACTATTTGGGCAGCTCATACACTGAATAGATGTTCAACTCAATCCAAATAACATGCTTTATTTATATCGCAATTAGTCACTGGACTAGGTGTCTTCGAAACATCACTCGTGTATTACGAATCCACCGAGTGAGTATTGTTGATGTTAAGCGCAAAGTGCTAAGTGAATAATAGCAAATTGGTTGATGAGGTGATGAAACTTCATTGACAGTTGTCAGGACATGCATCACCTATGCCCAACTAATGAATGTTTGCTAGTATACAAACAGATTAGAAGAATGTTAGGAGTAATCAAACCAAGACATAGTATTAGTGAATGAGGTCTTTGACAATTGGACTGACTCATATTAATGGGTTTAAACTACCTTATTGAGGTTGGCGTGATTATCGTAACCAATGGTTAGAGACTCTCAGTGACATGTTTAAGAATCATTTGCAGTAGTACAACTAGATTATTCCTTGTCGTCCTCTAAAAATTTCCTTGTACCTTTCCTTCTTTGTCTATACGTAGTCTTTGCTGCAATTGCTACTGTCCCTACTTCTACTGTCCTAAGATTTGAATTGAAATAATTTTCTCTAGTTTTGATAATGGTGTATGGCAAATAGGAAAGATATGTCAGTTTCTATTTTGGGTTTGACTAAGGTACTGAACGTTACCAGCCAAATTATTGAAGCCTATATTTGTATACCTGTGGTTAATGTTTCATATTCCATTTTTTGATATCATGTTGTCAGTTGACTCTAATTACATAAGAATAGTCTAAAAATCATACTAAATTTGTTGGGATGCACAATTATTAGTGCCAGAATGGTTGAGAAATAACGCTTCATATATCAAATCTTTAGATGCCAACTTCCTATTCTCTATGTACAACATAACTGTGCAATTTGTGTTATATAAAACTGAAGATAGGGTTCACTATCTGTTTATGGATTTTATTCTAGTGACATCTTGGAAAATTAAGTTCGTAACAGTCTCAAGTTGTTGTTGTCGATGAAAGTATAGAACAGTCAAACAGCACTATAGATTTCTTGAAATACAATAAATATAGAACAAAACATTTTCAGACAATGTCATATGTTCTCCGTAAGATATGCATCCAATTTCGTCAAAAATTCAACTATGAAAATTTCCAATGACAATGAAGTGGTTTTTTTTCTCTAAAATGCCTTATCCATAAGTCCTTTCTAAAAGGATTTCGTTTTGCAATGAACAGCTGCGTTTCTTATGAAGAGTCAAAACGGTAACTCATTGTTTCAGAGACATATACATTTCTGATTTCCGTATCAATTTATAAGTATCGTGTTTGCGGTAATCGACAATTGTGTTATCCTATGAAGAAAAAATATAACGAGCACAAAGAACACTAAAGAAGTTTTAGAAGCTTGACACTAAGGTCAACCGACCCATTTTATCAACCAATCAGAAAAATCATAGGCGATATAGGATCTGGAAACAGATCAAAGGGGGATGCAATCAAAATAAAGTTGCAGACAACAATTTAAGTTTAATAACAACCAATCGGGATCGAGGTTACCAGAACAAGCTACAGGTCAAACGTGGAGAAATTCGAATACTTCACTTCTATCTGAAGTTTGTGCTGATGATGTTGTTTAGAAGAACAATGAAAACTCCACAACCAAAACAGCTAGCTTAAGGAACGAGACTCCGCCACAATCATCCACCTGAGCTACAAATTTTTCTCCACCATCTCAAGCAAGGAAACATTTTTAATATTCTCAAATTTAACCTTATAATATTTTCCTTATGTACACCTATCGATCCAGGTTAATTAGAATTTGTTTTGAATCTTAAGCATCCTAGTATCAGCTTTCATCATCATCCCAATGTATATAAATTCATTCTAATTAATCAGGTGAAATTACGTAGGTAATTTTTAATTCTCTTGGGGAACCACGGGAATATGTTTATATATATATATATATATATATATATATATATATATATACTTCACTTCATTCCAGTTTAATCGTTAATTAACTTCTTTGTTCATAAGTTGAAATTATAAGAACATAATTTAAAAACATTGGTTTTTCTTTGTCAGTCTATTAGTGACTAATTTTATAACTTTCAACTGATTAGATCTATTCATCATTCGTATGCATAATTCTTAATTTAGTCAATCAGTCTGTTCATGTCATCATAACATTTGAAGCATATCACAATAAATTCTACTGTAATTGTAATGTTGCTTCAATGTGAAGCTTCGTTTAGACTTTAAAGTGTTTCTTACTTGTGGTTTTTATACTTATTAAGCCTTCGTAGCATCATATTATCGATGTTGCTTCCATTCATTTGAGGCAGCGTAAAAACTTATTACAAGTCTTAGGCAAACTTTAATTAACCAGTGTTTTATACTTACATGGCTGCTGCTCACTGTTAATGTTATTTCTTTGTTTTCATATTTTTTTTCAATATTTTAACGTTTAGATGATTTCATCTAACTCAGAGTCAACTGATGACAATGAAGATCGGTGGATTGTCGCTCATTCTTTAAATGAAGCTGTAAACATTTTAACTAACTCTGGACTTCACTCCAACGATTATCAGCTTATACCAGGTGACTTATTCATTGAGAATTTCATTTTTTTTAAAAAGAATGTTCAACATTAATTTATTTTATATTCTGTTGAACAGAACTAGTATAGCATATGATATTTGTTGCCTCAGCTTGTTTTCTCTGTATTGAGAAGTTTGATTAAAATTCATTTCATGAGCAATATGAGTGTCGAGGGTGTGAATCGAAATTCAATGTGTTTCCGAATCATTTATCTTCTTGTGTGACATTGGTTATATGTATTCTTTTTAAGAACTGTTTTGTTACGAATAATCGAAAATACACTTGGAACTTCTTAATTATATTATTGGCGATATGAATTTCCGCTTTATGCTGTCTATACAATCCTAGTGGTTAATATGGTATTTTTAAGATGGCTAATTGATTGGTAACGTTCCGTCGAAACCAATCTATATGCTGGAACTTTGTGATTAGAAGGTACATACTTCCAGTTAATAATTATGATTCACTTTGAAATGTCTGTATTTCATAAGTAGTTCAAGTGGAAATCATAAAATTTAGGTTGAAGATACTTTGTTTATCGGCTTCCTTTCAACTTTAAATCAAATGACTAAAACTTAAATTATATGCTCATTTTATACAGGCATCACATAAACCCTGTTGGATGCCGGCTCAGTGGTCTAGAGGTCAAGTGTTTGCTCACGTGACCGTAGGATCTGGGCCTCATTTCCTGCGTTCAAGGTCTTTGGTGAGCACTTCAAAGGAGTCTCATACTATGACGAAATAGCCGTCCAGTGCTTCCAGGTTTTTTATTGGGGGCAGGACTTGGATAATTTCATGATTTCATTGAACCTCCATAACTCTATATCAATAATTAATCTTGTTTGTTCGTTACAGATCCTGATGTCTTAGATACTTGGTTCAGTTCTTCACTGTTACCATTTTCAATATTCGGTTGGCCAAATCATGTAAGTTGTTATATAGCGTTGGTTACGGATTACATAATAATTTATCTAAGACTCAGTAAAAACTATTTCTAACTAATTACAGCTCTCTGTAACTTAGGTTTATAATGGATGTGTAGCAACTTCTATGTTTTACTACATAACTCAGTGATTGATTCTCACTTCTGGACAGAATTTAATGACTCAGACTGCATGTGACCATTGAGTTATTCCTATCTTTTTAATAAACTTATTCATTCCTTAAGAAATTATGACTTCAGTCAATATACTGCTTATATTTGTGCCCGTATAGTTCTACACCTATAAGTCTCACGTGTGTTTGTAGGTGTATCTGTACATTTATTGTTTTCACCCATTGTTTGTCTCCTCATCACACTATTCATTATCTATTTTGAGTCGGACTATCGTTTGTAATGAATACCACCTATTCCAAATGGTGTTGGCAGACAAACCAACGGAATCACTTCAATCAATCTCATGTAGACCAAAGGACAAAATGACAAAGGAAGAAAAACCAAATATCATCTACAAAATAAATTGCTCAGACTGAAAAACACTACATAGGACAAAGTGGACAGCGTCTTCAGCTTTGTTTACGTGAACACCAATTAGCAGTCAAACGCCACGCCAATTCTTCGCTTATATCAATACATACGGCCAACTATAGACATACATTCGATTGGAGCAATATGGAAATACTGGATAGGGGTAGCACAAAGAACACTAGAGAATCAATCAGCAATCAACAAACGCATCGACATTAACCCAATTTATCAACCAATCGGAAAAATCATAGGCGACAGAAGATCAAGAAACAGATCAAAGGGGGATACAATCAAAATGAAGGTGCCAACAACGACAGGTTAAAGTGAACAGCAACTAAACAAGATCGAGGTTAATTTCACTTCTATCTGAAGTCTCTGCTGATGATGTTGTTCAGAAGAACAATCAAAGCTGCAAAACCGAAACATCCAGCTCAAACAACGAAACACCACCGCAATCATCCATCTGAGCCACAAATTTTCTCCACCATCTCTATATTTTTTACTTTACAAGTAGAAAACCTAGTTAAATATACATCTTACTTATAATTATTCATAGATCTTGGGTTAAAAAGTGTATTGTATCGATCACATAGATATCAAATTGTTTACCGTGATTAATTAGCCCATTGTGTTTTTTATCGATAAAATTCAATTTTCACGCGTATCCGTTCAGTAGTGTTCTAAAGCAAACTTTAATCATTGTTGTTATTGTCTGTTGAATCATCACTACTGAGTTATTCAATCGTGCACATTTTAATTCTCGATTACAATTCGTTATTGTTATGATGCTATCCTAACGCATTATGTCATATTCTAATTTCCAGACTAAAGAAGCACGCTTTTATCCTTTACGTTTATTAGAAAGTGGACAAGATATACTTTTCTTTTGGATTGCTCGTATGGTTATGCTGGGTATATTTTTAACAGGACAAATACCATTTAAAACTGTATGTGCATCAAATATAATGCGCTTAATTTGTTGGTTGTCATTTATTCTTGTGTATTGATTAGAATAGCCGAGTGTTTGTATTATAAAACATGTTTTGTTTATGTTATTTTTTTTCTATGTATATTACCATCATTCATTGTTATCTTGTTCACCTACGAGAGTTTAATAACTCAATATGAATTTAAATAAGCTAGCGGTGAAAAACAATGCTAATTCATATTAACTATTGAATATTGTTGAAGTGAAGTGACTTGCTCGAAACGAAAAAAGTGTTTGTTTAAATAAATAACATTTATTTATTCCCTTTTATATTTGATATGTAGAACATTGTTAGAGTAGGTAAATTGATAAGTAAGGCTAGTGTTTTTTATTATCAGTTCAAACTAATCATAATGATGGTGATCTGTCATCAGATGAACAGTATTTTTTTACACTGATCGATCACTGAGTGGTGCCGATCAATGTTATGTTTGTCTAATGCCAAGTGTTGCCACTTATCGTCAAGCGGCACAACATAGTCAATACTATGTAAATATATCGTTCCTACAGGAAGTGTTTGATCGCGGCTTCAGAGCTGGATTCTGTAGGTCTGAACCCTACTAGGACCAATATTATTTTTAAAACTCCAGTTATGCCTTGTTGTTGAGTGCTAATTGGCGCAAAATCTATGCTCAGGGTTTGTTGCAAACTCCCTCCAAAATATCAAAATGATGTTTTTTAATATTGTACTTTTGCTTATGTCAGACAAAACTGAGATATTAATTATCGTCAAATTCATACTGATACGGTAGTTTCAATTTGCCAGCTTCGTTTTGGCTATCAGGGAAGTGTCCCAGCCCATACACAAATTTAGTGTGACGCCTATATAATTCGGTGCCCCCTTGTATCGACCAATATCTGTTGTAAGTATGAAGTTTTGATAAGCGATTCAATTTGCGAGTTTTATTGTTGCCTATGTTCTTTACAAATGGTTGAATTCAGTAAATTACTGATGAGACTTATGCTCAGATCCCATTAAAATAGACTTTAAAAGACTCTTTTGAAAACTCTTCGACATCAATTTATATGTGAAATATTCAACTAAGATAATACAACTCATTGAATAGCCTATAAGTAATCATCAACATAAAATTTTAGTCATCAAACAATCTAGAGCTAAAGATGATCATACGCAACATTTTGAACATGAAAAAAACGATTTCGGCTCAAATGACTGTGATCGGTTGAGTTTTTTTTTCTTAAATCCTTTACTTATTATATCAATTTTCAAATGTTACCTTCACTGTCAAAATCACCAAACTATATTGTAGCTGAATAGTACGGCTAATTTCATTGACATTTGGAAAAAAGAAAGATTCACAACTTTTGCTCATCTTCAACTCGCTCCTCTAACACGCACTTTTTTTTTTTTGAAATGTACTTAACTATATAAATACAATTATCAACCTTTATTTGCTAAACACATTTCCTTTCAAACAAAAGGTTATTTTGCATGGTTTGGTATGTGATTCAGCTGGTCAGAAAATGTCTAAAAGTAAAAATAATGTAGTGAATCCATTGAACATTATTCATGGAATCGGAAATCTACCAAAGGTAAATTATTTCTCTATTTTTTGATTATTTATTTTATAAAATTATCAAAACTTTTTTTTTCTTAAATGGGGAATATATGTGACATTGTGAACTCATACCATACACAAACATGAATTGTTTCCTTTTCATAGTCTCTGCTTTTTTTAATCCCTCTTGTAAAACACTTTGAGTTGAGACATAGCAATCATAGTTGATGATTGATTGTAAAACCAATCTAAGTAGGAAATAATGCAAGCTAAAATACACAGTCAGGATTTCAGCATAACAATATAGAGAGCAGTTAATAGGGACTATCTGCCGTGAACTTTTTTTTAAGAAAACCGTTTAATCATAAGAAGGTACAACTCAAAGCGCAAGAACTAAAATTCTGTGACCTGGGTAGGAATCAGACTGACTTATGTATTATCTAAAATAGTGTACTCCATAACTCTTTAACACCTTAACGGAGCTCGCAGTTGTAAATATACTGATCAAATCTTTTCCTTTTAACAGATTTCAGAGTACCGACGTATAATAACTTAAATGATTAGGTTTTGTGTTATTGTTTATCACTGAGATATGCAACAGCAGTGTACATTGACTGCCTGAGAACTGTGATGTGTTCAATTCTCAAGAATTGGAGGATGACATCGTTTTGCTTGATGAATACTTTGAAAAAGCGTAATCTTGTGAATGTCTTAAGTAGTGTGACACAAATATTTCGAATTTGTTTCTATCCTTCTAACTGTAACGTGTCACTTCAACATTGGTTTGAGCAGTAAGTGAATTGATCATTGCTCTTGAATTAGTTGGACTTATGTAAACCAAATTTCGGAAGGTATATTATCGTTAACTACTTACCTGACAATAGAATGACATTACTTCGATATGCCTAGCTCTACTTTTAGAGATATCATATAAGAAACGTTTACAATCTGACCTTATACTCAAGACATAGAGTAGTAATGTCGATATACAGAAAACACCTGAATAACATTACGAAATTCTTGCTGAACAACCTATAGACTCTTGACGATAAAAGTAATATAATAGTAATAAATTTATTTATATTCTTATGTTTTTGTCTTTCCAACTATTGTTTCTTTTATCATAGTTTCATTGTTTTTCCAATATTTGTTTCTACTTAATTTCTTTCTCTTTTTCTCAAAAACTAATTTTCATATTTCTTAAAGTTGTTAACATTTATCCACTCTACATTGTTTACCACCTACCTCTATTGATACGATAAGTTCAAAAATCTTTTGTTTTGCTCAAATGTGCTTCTTAAAAACAATTTTATTGTTTGTTAAAAATCCATTGACTATATCTTCGAAATGACTGCCTAGATTATATCCTCCCTGTAAGTGTGTGTGTGTGTGTGCGAAGATAGGATCGTCGGTTTTGTTATGAGAACATTATTATTTCGGTTATGAACTGCACACATATAAGTAGTATATGTGCATGTATTTATGTATCACTGATTAAAATTGAATTTTATTTTATTTAGAATTCGTAAAAATACTTCATGTCGATTTAACAATAATAAACACACAATGGAATATAAATAAATTTTAATTCAGCTTGTTTTGTTAATAAACAGCTTATTTTATTGCTTTAAATATTTTTAATTAAATGATAATACAATGTTTTCAGCTACTTTTTGCCAGCTTATATTGTATTTCACCATATATATATATATATATATATATATATATATATATAAAGTGTGGATGGAAATCTTTTTCTATGTAGTCAAGTTCTATCTCAAAATATTTACACTTACTCTTCTTCGTTTCACTAAGCGGAAATACGAAATTGATCATAGTCTACGTGAATCGATAGTTACTTCACTACTATGTTGCCTTGATTGCATTGTTTACTAAACAGAATTGTCATACGCTACATTTAACAAGTTACATTATCGCCAATTATCTTGAATATGGGATTTGACAGTAATGAACTTACTTTATTCAATCATGATTTAACATATCGCCTAAGTCATCCAGTTTTCTTTTCGTGTACTATCCTAACATTAGTATGATGGTTGTGACAAATAATCTGCAAAATCTTTAAATGTTCGCGCTCAAGATCGAAGTTCCTGGGTTCGAAGCCTTTGAGGTGCAGGATTCGTGGATGCGCACTGCTGATGAGTCCCATACCAGGACGAGACGGCCATCCAGTGCTTCCAGGTTTCTAATGGTGGTCTACCATTGATCAATTCTTGATTTCGAATGTGTAATTTAACAATCTTCACAACCCCGTAATACTACATACTTTTTCTTTTTCTCACCTAAAGGAGTATCAACCTAAAAACATGTAATAATAGTGACTTTTATTCTATATAACGTTTTATAAACCAACATAATAAGTTCGTTGAGTTATTAAACTAGTTATAGACTCTTGTTTAATTAAAGACTTTCAAATGTTAACCTTTTGACAGCTCCATTCATTTGCTACATCGTTGAATCTAAATGAAAATCCATACAAATTTATTGTCATGATTAATAAGTAATATCAGATTACCTAATTGTCATATTTTATTAATCCTTCTAGAGATATTTTTTATTTATAGTTCATTAACTACACTTTTACTATTCGATCGTTACAGGTTAACTCATTCACGGAGTAATACTATCCATTTTGTGTATGTTGTTAAAATCTATAGTCTTGGCCACTGACTTACGCCAAGATAATATTAAACGTCACCATCTGCATCAGATGATTCGCAAAAATGACTTCTGGATTTTTTGCAAGCTCTTCTTTTTACACCCAAATTTATGGTCTTGTGTTTTCGTTTTTGTAGCCTTAAACTATTTACGAATTTCATTTTCTGTTTTCTGTAATTTCAGGAAACTACTGGATCATCAATCCAAGTATTAGGTGCAGATGCTTTGAGAGCTGCATTATTAACTCTTCAATTATCTCAACATCATGTTAATTTTGATGAGAATGTTGTATTGGAAATGAGAAAATTTTGTAATAAGGTAAAATGAAGTGCTACAATATTTTATGGTTTTTAGCTTTTCAATTATTTTGATAATTTCAATTCTACAACCTTATAATGAAAATTTCAATATTATCAGAGTTTAAAGCACTACGTAAAAGGCAACTCTGTTGACTTACATACATTTTATCAGTGAATTAGAAATTCAAACTCATAACTTACTGCTGTTACAGTTTCAGTTTGGTTAGAGATTTTTAATGACGTAGCTCAAAACTGTTTGCAATCGAGCAGGTGCACCCATTGTTTGTGTTCTCTCGAATCCTCATCATCTGAATTCTTTATGACCGTTTTTGCTCTCTTTCTTAAATTGATTCCTCTGACGTCTACGTCTCGAATGATGTATTCGATCATTAATCTTTTTGATTACTGCTGATACTTCTACTACCTCATCTAATATGAGATTTGAATTAACGACCGCGTCTCTGTGCTAATGTGGTGTGGCAACTTGAACTGACGTACGTACGTACGTAAGTACGAAGTCCTACGTTGTAACCAGCCGACTGACTGACAGTTTCAGTTGGTAAGGATAGAATTGCTGAAGACCTGTGTTAATCCTGTTAATATAGGCTTTTTATTTAATCTAATAGTTTCCGAGTAAATCTAAAAAACGATTTGATGTGCTGTCACTTCTTAGCAACTCCTTAAGAAATGCATGGGTTAGCCATAACCTATGTTCGTGGAACATATCTTTCTATAAGATGGTAACATTAAAGTCATGTCATATCCAAATTCATTATTCAGCAGTCTGAGAGCTGTAATTTACTATCAACCTTTAACTCTTTAAACGGTAAGTAGGTTATATTTAGTTTAACTAATTTAGTCTAATATAAAAATTTACAAATTTATTTATTTATTGTTTATTAAAATACTGCACACGTACAACACCATAGTTTCAGACAAGCAAATATATGGTATTATGATTGTTGTAGTGTTTAGATAGTTGAACACTTTGAGTAGTAACATACGTATCTTTCTTCAAAGGTCCAACCGCTTTCCTGATAATCATTTTGTGTGTGGCCATTCCTTATTTATATTCTACAAAAGTATATAGATTCAGTAACAGTAAATTCCTTTGGAGACCAGAATATCCCTCAGGAAATTCTATAGAGGCTTAGATATACCAGGAAACGCTTCATCCAGTCTGCTTTGATAAGAACCTACGCAGAAACATCTGGCAAATACAGAATCACGTGCCACGATTCTGACTGGGCATCGAACTATACCTCTACTACATCTAATATGGTTCTCGAACCTTCCGGAAGCCTACGATCATGAGTAAATTTATAAATATCCTCATTTTTCTGTACATAAACTAACCTTGCAGAAAAGCTTTCTCGTACTTTCCTCCTTTTCTCATGTGTTCAGGTTGCAGTGTAACTTTAGTCATGAGCTATTGCACCTTGTGTCCATTTAACAGACCTACCATACATCGTACTGATAGGTTTAAAATTAAACGATTATCATGTTCTAAATTTTGCCAATAATTAACACATATCACATTATAGTTAGTTATCAAGTTGATCCACCAATCATCATCATCCACAGCAACA
The DNA here is from genome assembly GCA_944470395.2 of Schistosoma turkestanicum. Classification (NCBI taxonomy): domain Eukaryota; kingdom Metazoa; phylum Platyhelminthes; class Trematoda; order Strigeidida; family Schistosomatidae; genus Schistosoma; species Schistosoma turkestanicum. The sequence goes on along the minus strand of OX103979.1, from coordinate 8,439,842 downwards.
TAGGACTTCTTACGTAAGTACATCAGTTCAAGTTGCCATACCACATTAGCACAGAGATGTAATTGTCAATTCAAATTCCATAGCAGTAGAGATAGTAGAAGTATTAGCAGTAATCGGAGAGATTAGGGTTCGAAGATATTATTCAGGAAGTATAGTTCAGTGAGATAAATTTAGAAAGAGAAAGATAGAGGTGATGAGGAATTCAGAAGGTTAGAATTTCATAGAACACATAGAACCTATACACCTGCCCCATTGAAAACGATTTTGAGCCATGTCATTTAAGGTCTCGAACCATCGGTGACTTTCGTCTCGCAGACCCCAACCAGATAGCCTACATCTACCGACAGGATTCAGTCCACTTGTCAGTGACTTCATGTATTTCTGGCCGCCCCTAGCTTTCGTCCAGCCTATTCCTACATCGCGAAACATCGCTCATCGAGGCAGTTGGTTTTTGGGCATACGTAGCACATGTCCCAACCACTTGAAATGATGATTTTTTAATACTTCATCCATCGACCTGCCATCCTTACCTAGAACTCGTTTCCTAACGACAGCATTGCTTATACGGTTGTCCCATGATACACGAGTAATGCATACATTGAAACTATCAATTTCAGGTAAATTATAAACTTCATATAGAGTATTTCATCTTATTGCGAATGTTATAGATTATGGTCAGATATTATATAAAAAAATTAATCTATACGGATTACACGCAAATTTCAGTTCGTTTAAATCAAAACGTATGATGGAATAGATCAAAAATTCCATGTATATTCCACTTAACTATGAAAACTCGATCCTTGTACATAGAATTTTTAATCTGAAAATTCAAAGTATTCTAATATAAATTCTTGTTTCAGTGTAAAATTATCAATATATATATATATATATATTTTTTTCGTTTCTATAGATGTGGCAAACAGCTCGTTTTGTTTTAATTCAACTTCAAAAACAAGATGTATTTCAATCAATCTCAACTGCACATCATAAATCACTAAGTAATCAATGGATCGATTATGTAGGTGAATTAAGCAAAGAAAAGGTTAGTTATTCGCATGATGATTACTTATTTTAAAAAAAACTGAATGATTTGCATGAAAACATTTCTTTTAAACAATTTTCTTTTCGAATAATCATCATAACAGACTTGTATTGAACATTTAATATCCAATTTATGCTAACAGTGAATTGTATTTCAATTAAACACTGCCACCCACAAGAAACCACCAATTAAAATGAGTTTGTGTTGTTCCTCTATGTCGATTGTTTTTACTTGATTCAAAAATCAATTAGTGAGCATACTTCTGTTTTCTATGAAGCATTTTACTTACTAATTCTTCATTTTAATTAATCATATGTCTATATTTAAATTTGATCATTGTGTTAAACTGATCGTCAAATAAATATTCACTGTATTAACACTGATTACTTACTTACACCTGTCACCCCCAATGGCCGCCGACCAGTGTTCTCCAACCTATTCTCTCCTGGGGTTCCCTTTACATTTCTGTCCAATTTTTCATTCTTCCCATGTCTGTCTCCGTTACTCGGCGTAATGTGTTTCTTGGCTTTCCTCTTTTTCTTTTACCTTGAGAGTTCCAAGTGAGGGCTTGTCTTTTGACGCATTTGGGTGCTTTTAGCGATGTGTGTCCTATCCATTTCCAGAGCTTCTTCCTGAATTCTTCCTCCGCTCGAATCTGGTTTGTTCTATCCCACGACAGGTTGTTGCTGAACCACGGATCCGAAGTATTTTGCGTAGATAATTATTAACACTTATTAGTAATGGTTATAGTGTATGGATTTCACAAAAAAATAATCTATCCATTTTTATTTATTATTGTTGATGAGATCAATGTTATCTGCGTATTTTTTTTTGAAACAAAAACAAAAACAAATTTCACTCTAACAACAAATCAGCGAATTTTTTAATCATTCAATCAGTATCGATTGTATTTACACGTTTTGTTGATTTCTTCGACAGCTCATTTCATCCTAGAAAAATACTCTGTAAATCGGTTTTCAAAATAGTTGAAAGTGCAATACTGTAGTTCTATTAGTCTGCATGATAACTTATCTAACATACGGTAATGAGAAACAATTCGTGTTTTTCGCTTAAGTTTTCACTAGTAATTATTTGAACAATGTAGTGATTTTCTGTGCTATCCTGTAGACAAGATTTGTAAATTCTGCACTCTGTAGACAACGTTACGATCATTTAATTATAAATAACTTGAAGTTGAATATCAAGATGAATTTACCTTTAAGTTTTTTTCTTCCACTTTGCTTTCATCTCAACTTTATAAATAAATGATAGTTGGGACTGTTGAGATACCGTGATATACATAGACTTAGCTCACTCACTCCATCTGGAAGATCTTGTTGATCCTTCTTTGTTGACGATAAATAATAGGCATTTTTAATTTGTCAATTTTTAGTCCAAGTTTTATTTGTAAAAATTCTATTTAGTTCATTAAAATCAATTACAAACTATTCACCAGATTACTTCCTTTTTTCGCTTACAGAAATTACGATTATTTGATATATGGATTATACATAGATTATATCGACTAATTCAACTGATCAATACATCATGGATAGATCCTAGAGATATTGATTCTGATGGAGATAAATTTCACGCAGCAAATCACAAATCTCCCATCAGTATTGATCATGAACATTCAATGTGGTCATTTCATCATGGTGTGAAAGGAATGCAAACTTGGTGGATGAATGATCTATGCTCTATTTATTTAGAAGTGATTAAAAATCAAGGTGATCATTTGAAAAACAAAAAAAAACATTTTAAATAGTAATGTGAATATTAATTGTTCATTTCACTTTTTTGACAATAAATTCTTGGTATTCAATCAAAAAAGTTATTGATCGTAGAACGCGATCATGAAGGAATAAATTTGGTCGATCAAAGTTTTACGTACGAATCCGGTCGCCAGTCATAGTTTTCTCCAGAATTCTAATCAACATTCGTCTATTGACTTGATTTAAGAACCATTGTTCACATGGATGTTTGAAGTTAGTTGATCAATCAAACCCATATATATATATATATATATATCTTCAGTTTATGAAGCCAGTGATGATTGTAGGTAATGTGATGTATGTTAGTAGATACAGATTAGTCAGTTGACGCTCCCCAAATTATTGTAACCAATGGTTGGAGACGTTTAGTAAGATGTCCATCTTGATGTTTGGTGATAACATGAACCACCGATCTATATGTACACTAGATTTTATGCCCTATATAATTGATATTTTGTTAGTTTATCCAATAATAATTATCAAGATTTTTAATTCATAACAATGATTAATATTTATTTGATATACTATTCTAATGAATATGACAAGACAAAGAATATATCTTTGAGAAATTTATAGATTATTAAACGTATAGCTTAACAATATGTCATTTAATGAAAGTTAACATTGTTTCCGCTCATTGTAATACATACTATGCATAGAACAACATTGTTTATATATATATATATCTGTAATATAGATTTAATTTTTTTTTAAAAAAAAAGAATAATTTCATCAACTTACCCATAAACAACAACTGTTCGGGTAGTTCAATAAATAGAAAGATAAAAAGAGTGAGCGAGAGAGTTATGAATTGAATTGAATAGTATTCTTTGTCAAAAAAAAAAGAATTACTCAGTGTACAAAGCATGGACACGCATACATATTATATATACACTTGTCAAATTATTAACCGGCTTAATCTGTATTGAGAACATATTTACTTTACTTTGATGATAATTTATTGTTATCAATGCATTTTATTGGTGTTGTTGTTGTTCTGGTTCTCTTTCTGTATTTTATCCAGTTTCTACATCATCCAACACAAATTCATTTCACATTTTATATCTTTGTGTCATGACTGGTATTCATCTATTTCATCCGATTATGCCACATATCACGGAAGTTCTCTGGCATGGTTTAAATAGTAGTATGGTACAGAAAAAAGAGGAATTATTGTGTAATCCTGAAACTAGTTTACTAATGCAACCATTTCCTCAATGTAAATGGGTATGTTTATCATTATTATTATTATTGTTATTATAAACACTGTTATTGGTTAGAGTTGATTGTTACTAATATACCTGTTATGTCAAGTATCAATTATAATCAAACCAAGGCGATTGCAACAATATGTATCAATGCTACATGTAGCATTAATACTGTGAAAAAAATATGACACAATTATGGATGAAGGTGGAAAAAATAAAAATGAAAACACCATTCTTCACTTCATGGTAAACAGAAATATAGTTCAAAGAGTAACAAATATAAATCCGAGAGTAACATGTATAAGGAAACATACTTACTTTACTTACGCCTGTTACCCCCAATGGAGCATAGGCTGCCTACCAGTTCTCTCCAACCAACTCTGTCCTGGGCCTTCCTTTCCAGTTCTGTTCAATGTTTGTTCATTCCTCTCATATCTTTCTCTATTTCTCGGCGTAATGTGTTCCTTGGCCTTCCTCTTTTCCTTTTGCCTTGAGGGTCCCATGTGAGGGCTTGTCTCGTGACGCAGTTAGGTGCTTTCCACTGTGTGTGTCCTATCCACTTCCACCACTTCTTCCTGATTTCCTCCTTCACTGGAATCTGGTTTGTTCTTTTTTTTTAAAAAAAATAAGGAAACATAATGCAGTGAAAATATCGAATGATGGTATAAATAAATCAACCTAATATGATCCTTGTAGTCGATTGCTACACGTATCATTATCGAATTTCTTAAAACACAAATTGAGATTATCATAGATGATTTGAATAGTCAATTAGTCCATTGGAAAGTAGCACACTTAATAAGTCGATTGATTGGACTATGTGTCAATTCCAAATGGTTTTATGTTTTACAATGTATGATATTTTCATTGTACTTTCCGGTTATCTAAACGATTCATTTATTTTATCGTATTTCTAGTTACTTGTTTGTTTGTTTTCTTTTAATGAACACACACACACAAATTCGTCAATCATATTGTCTACACAGTTTGAATTTTTGTATCGTGATGACCATGGAATTTCATTGGATCGCGTTGAACAACTTATGTCTGAATTGACTACAGTAGCTTCAAATGTCAATTCTTGGCGTCCTCTACTTAAATTTATAAATCATCATATGTCAACAACTAGTCCTGCTGAATTGAAGAAAGCTAAATCGGATAGCGTTCATTTGATAAAAAATATTAGCAATTCAACTGTTTCAGACGATGAATCCGCTGTATTGAAAGCACTAACAAGTATAAACTTGAAATCAGATATGCTGAAAAGTGATAATTATGTTTATATACCTGTGTATAATAATCAAACTGATTGGTATTTATGTATAAACAAAACAGTAAGTTAATGTTGAATGTGTTTCGATCTATTTAAAATACTACTTTATTATGATCAGTAGAGTCGAGTAAACACTTTTGAATAATGATTTTTATAGCATCAAAGTAATCAAGGTGGTTGAAAACAAATTTTTAAAAAGAATTCTATTATTTCTGTGATCTAATAGCTATTGAGATGGTATAAGGAATTTTCTAATTGTTTACAGTACTGCGCTGTTGATTTACTAAATCATTATATACAAACCTTTAATTTGTACGTAATAAGTTTGCTTTTTTAGAGTTTAAACATATGAGCTAACATAATACTGAAATGGTTGGGAGAAAGAAAGATGTCTTGGAACAGATAAATTAATTGAGAATTTCGCCTACATCACACGAAAAACAAGTACTTGATTTTGACAAAAGCTTTCGAAAATCATTTAAAAAAACCTTGATTCTGATTATCAAAGTTCCATAAAACAAATAGCTTGTTCATAAGTGACTTCCAACCACATCTTTCGCTACTGCGGAATCAGTCGGTTAATGCATTAACAGAGTATCTATCCTGAGCAATCGGTAAAAACATTTCAAAGTATCTATAGGAGCAGATAGGGCTTTTTATCAATTGCACACTCACATTTACAATTGATCACTTAGTCAAAATCCAATTGAATCAATTTTCAAATTCAGTAAATGTACAATACTAATACAGTCATTATCCTATGCCTCTTGATAACACTTTGGATATTGTCTAACTGCTGTTACAGTTTTTTTTTTAATAAAACCTCTGAAAATCCATCTGGAAGCTAGCTGGTAATAACTTGCTACATAACAATTGATATGTTGAGATTTGGATTTCTGCGTTCGAAAATTATTCGTACGTTAATAAGATCAACAACAACAACAAAGAACTCTAATTTTTAGGATTTCGGAGTTTAAAAGCGACAGGAATGTCTACAGATTACTACATTTTATGGACGACAAATTAATTAAAGAGAATAATTGTTTGTCTAGTACATATTTTGACATTTCATCGAACTGGTTATTTTGTTTAGAAACTTACTTTACCTTAGTAAATAATAAATTTTAAGATAAATAACTTACCAGACACCATCAACCTTGTAAAAGTTTGTTGACTGTCTTTAGTTTATCATTGGAAAAAAATTAGGAAATAGTTGGATTTCAATTACTCACCCATGTTCAAAAGAAGACCCTTCAACTTCCAGGGCAGAGTTTAAATTGTTTGAATTATTTTTTCTGGTTAGCGTCTTCTAGCGAATTAGTTTTCGATAGAATGCGACAGCCAACTCTATGCCCAACCCTCTACCTTGATCCAGTCTTAGGGCTGGCGGCAACCCTATAAAGCCTCCTGGCGGAATCACTTGATGCAACTTGATGCTACAATATTTTCTATTAAAGGTATTTCTATTAATTAATATTTAACTTGTTCATTTGAATAAATGATGTATGTTTTTTTTTAAAAAAATTAATTCGATTATACAGGCATATGATCTTGATTGGGCTAGAAATGAATTACAACTTCAAATTGATAAATCATATAAACGTAAAGAAGATTTAGCAAGTATATTAATGAAGCAAAGCACCAAAAATAAAGAGGAATTAAATCGATCAAAGGTAATGAAACAGTTGATTGTTTTTTTCCCTGTGTGTTGTTTTTCCCCTTATTGTTATTGATCTATTTCATTATAGTGCTTTCCAGTTTTTTTTTCGGTGTAAAAACCTGTCAGTTCGTATTTGGCACCCAAAAAAAATATGAATAGGATAGTATAAAACTTGAAAAGTGCTAAAATGATCATTTAAATTGATGAAAAGAGCTTTAAAAGTAAATGCTTCGAAACAATTAAATAACTCTTCAGGACCATTTTCAGACACATTTGTTACATTTAATAATGTAACGTTGTGTTTTACTTCCTGGAAGGTTTTGAGTAGTAGTGTCATCCTTAGATTAAATAGTGGAATAAATTATTCCTTAATACTGTTAACCTACACTTTTGATTAAATAATTAACATTTTCAAAATCACGCTACAGAATTAAGTAATGTTTGTCATTGTGATTATTTCAGTGTATTTTTATCATACAACATTTGTTTATTGCAGAGAATTGGAAATTTTATTCACATGAATTTTTTTCTGCTTTATGCAACACATATTGAATCAGCAAACAGAATAATTGACTGTTCAGTGAATTGTTTATTTCTTTAAGTATCTATTTTTGTCTATACAAGGGAATCGTAGTTACAGTCAATTTCATATGTGCTAATTCATAATCAATTAGTAGAATGTTATATCATCATCAGTTGAGGTGGTTGGCATATGTGTTATGAATGTCCAACCACCGACTGCCTTGACGAGCTATGTTTTGTGGTGTAGGAGTAGGTTGTAAGGAAGTTAGGGGCGGCCAGACCAAAACATGGCAGAAATCCATGAAGTCACTGATAAGTGGACTGAGTCATGTTGGTAGGTGTCGGCTACCTAGTTGGGGTCTGCGAGATGACAGTAATCGATGGTTGGAGACCTTGAATGACATGATTCAAATTTGTTTGCAATGTCGCATATGCATTTACTCTTTGTGTTTGCTGAAATTCTAATCTCCAGGATTCCTCATCATCTCTATCTTTTTCTTTCTAAAGTTATCTCACTGAACAACACTTCTTGAATAATATCTTCGATCCCTAATATTCTCCATTACTGCCAATTCTTCTATGGTTTTTGAACTGATATTTGCGTCTCTGTGCTAATGCGGTATGGCAACGTGAACTGATGTACGTACGTACGAAGTTCTACGTTGTAAATGACTTACTGACTGATGTTACATCAATAATCTAACAAGGATTTTATTATTGGCTCAATCATTCACTATCTATTAAAGAAGTCAATGTTTCAGCCGGAAATGACTCGAACAGTTCTGAATTCAATATTCTATTCTATCTTTTGTTTGTTTGTTTTATTTACATTTTATTTATAGATTGAAGTGATCGAGAGAAAAATAGAAAAACTTGAATATCAACTGTCTTGTTTGAAATAGAATGAGAAATTTCGATCGAATTCGATTATTGTGTAGCATTTTCTTTTCTGATTATTGACTACTTACTCACTTATAATTTGTGTATAATTATGATGAATTGAATAAATTCTTTGTATAGATACTTATTTGTTCTTACTTCTATCTGTCGGGAACTTAAGAAAAAAGAAGCACACCTATTGTTAGACTATTAATTAAAGTTTTTGTTCCAATGCTTCATCTAAGCATGTTTCAAGTACACTTTGTAAATTTCAGATAATCTACACAGTACATTCAATCGTTATCAGTTTTTTTTTTAATTTAAATAATCGAATATCACAGTTTAATTTGATTGTATTTTTTTTATTTATCTATTATGCATAATAATTTTTACTGAATAAGTTAAGCATAATGACTCTTTGTGTTTAAAAGCTTGAACGCTTACTTGTCTGATGTCTCGATTGCATTCAGATAATGAGAACTAAATAATAGACATTCACAAGCCTTTTAAATAAATAAATGCTTAAGTACTACTTTTACATCGTACTAAGCTTTAAAAATTCTGAAATGAATTTCTTATTTAAACATGAAATCTGATAGTTATCCAAAGATTGTACGCGGATCAAGTACTTCACTGAACAGTATTCGAAATTACCGTTTGTAAAATTGAATCGGCACCATATAGATATAGTTTAGTGCTGACCACTTATTTAAGTCATTGGATGTGTTTATGAACAATGTTAGGTATTAACTGAATTGAAAACACGGATTTCAGGTAGTTTATTATTACGCGCGTTCATCGACTACTTTTCGCAATACTAGTAGTAAGATCCATTTTTGAAACCTTTGTATACATTTGTAATTTGTCCTTATTGATTTCCTCAGTTGTACATTTTGTTAGTCTGTTTGATTTCATTTGAGATGATACTATTTGTATTTTATTATAGCTTCTATTTTATTCTGCCTTTACTGATTTTCTATGTTTCTTTCTGAAGTGCATTTAAGTTGTTTAAGCTGATACTTGGTCATTGTGACAGCCATTTTTGATTGTGTTGGTTGCATTCACTGGAATTGTGCATTTTGATTGTGAATTGAAGAACCCTTCAAGAATAAGAAGCACTCTGTGTTATAAAGTGACTAAATATTATCTTTTGAAGGGATCTGATCTATCCAGAAAGGATAGAATAACATTTATTTGTTGCTTTTGATTTGAATAATTGAACAGTTGTTGGTGGAATAACTGAGTGGCAATATTTTTTTAGGTAATGATAAATATTAGAACCGTTATTTACCCAAATCACTTGCTTCGATTTCAACTGGTCAAGACGCGTATCTAAATTACCTAGACAGTTATTCCTCAGTTTGGATCCTACACTAGTGACAACGTTTGTTTTCTGATTCAAATGGTTTCGCTACACTGAATTCATATCCGAATATTAAACTGCTTGAAATATTTAGTAGTTTGAGACTTTAGTGGTAGTAGTATCAGTAGCCTTCACCTATTAGAGCGTTGCTTGAATCCAAGTACACAAATTTGTACCCGATGAATAAGCTAAGGTGAATTTCATGAACTTATGTCAATTGAAAAGCCATCGAAAATCTATTAGCAATGGATTTTTTCGAATTATTCATGCAGTAACAGTTGTTTCAATGATTTAATCACATGAGATTTTAGTAAATTTAACACTACAGGAATAATTTTCTTTGAGATATTTGTTTTCATAGATGTTAAGCCAGAAGTTTATTAATAAATTTTAGTTTGTAAAAATTTATACATTGAGTATTATTAAAATAAATCAAGAATGTTAAGAAGTGCAAGAATCCAAATTTCCGAATCGGCTTTGTGTGCTGAAAACATTTATTCATTAGTCAATGGTATTCTTTTTCGTTACATTAGGTGTCACTAAAAATGAACTGCAAGAAAATCAAACGAAAAGAATCTTTGTTTATAATTTCAAAGTGTTTTCAAGAAAACATTGATGCTGTTCACTAAAAGAAATCTACAGAATGTAGAATTTAGTTAATTCATATTTCTATACACGAGAACTGCTATTTTTACTTGACTGAATATATTCCCACTATGAGACTTCTAGATTTTTACTTCCATCTCTTGAAGTGCTGGGGTTTGACAACCTTACTGAGAAGTCAGAAAGTAAAATTAAAAAATGATTCCATGTTCAGCGGTAGTCAATACTCATTAAACTAACTCAGTTGCTGATGAAAATCAACTCCAAAATACATGGAAAGCTGACACTGAAAAATGGAGAATATCTGTCCAACTTTTTTCTCAACGAATATTTTTAAAAACAAACCCTGAATACGATGTTCTGATCACTATCCAAGTAAAATGGATCACAAGCTCCTTCAAACCCACGTAATAAATGAGATGCAAGTATGAGTGGACTTGGGCCTGTTACTCTTCTTAAAGCATAGGCTGCGAACCACCATTCTTCAGACCACTCTATCCTGGGCTTATTTTGCAGTTCTACGCAATTTATATTCATTCTTTTTCTGGATGTCTCCAATGCTGAGCGTGATGTGTTCTTTGGAGTTGAGGATTCCAAGTTACGGCTTGCTTCATGGCGCAGTTGTGTGATTTCGGTAATGTGTCTCCCATCCACCTTCAGCGCTTTTTCCTAATATCTTCCCCAACTGTAGGAATCTGGTTTGTTCTCTTCTACAGAAGATTGTTACTGATGATCTTTGGGTGGACTGTTGTAAATGAATTATCCATCTGGGTTAATCCGATCTTCTTTATGTTTATTCTCATTACTCTAGCAAATTAAGAGTTTCTTATTTCCTACAAACATATTACAATATTCCTTAGGTACTTGGCCTAATAGTACTGTTTTAATCCACCTTGTAATAAAGTGTCCTCAAAACTTCTTTGCCTAAATCGGCACTAATTTTTACAGTTTAGAAAGCGCATTAATTTTTTTTGTGTGTAATATTTCAATAGAAACATGTAAAGCTTTCAAATTTTCATTATAAATCCTTATTTTCAGTAATTAGAAACAAATAATGTTAAACAGAGTGGATAGAGAATAAACGTACATGTGTACAGTTAAAATTAATTCCAGGTAAACGTTCATTAAATAAGAAAGTATTACCAACGGTTGCAACAACAGATTTTCAAAGTAAATCAATACCAGAAAGATGATACCAAATTCTTAACACTGACAAACTAGAAAAAATTACTTCTTACCATCTTAAATATCATTTACATCTTTAATATTGATCAGAAATTTGATACACAACGTATCGTTGAACTTTGAAATTTAAATAATAAATTACAATAACCAATTTTCAAAACATTATTTCACTTGAATACATTGGAATTGTTATTGTTTTCATGAACTAAAATTGACTGTTGATGAAAAGTTAAGTATTTTCATCACCATCGTGTTGTTGGTTTATTAGTTTCAGTAATTAATAGTACATCATACTGATCGCCTAATCGAAACTAAATAAATAAATATTTAACAAATGTAACATTTCTCCAAATAAAAAAATTTATTTTTGAACTTTTAAAATAAATTTTATTTCAATATCCAAAAAGTACTTTTATGATTTAGAGATCTGACAAATTCTATGGTCATTTTATATTCAATTATAAAGTAAACTCATGAGCGAACAATATTGAAATCTTTAAGATATGATATAGATAAATTAATTATCTAGTACCTTTTGGTTCGCATAGTTGGTAAAGACATTAAACAGAAAGCTGCTTATCAAATTTTAACATTCAAGTTCAGAATGTAACCACAAGACTAAGTAGTTGGAAATTACAGTAAACTGTCTAAGTGTTCTAAAGACCGTGAAATTCAAGTTTTACATTTTCGAAAGTATGGGACTCTTCAGCAGTGCACATCCACGACTCTTGCACCTCGCGGAATTTGAACCCAGGACCTTCGGTATTGTGCGCGAACGCCCTAACCGTTAGACCAAGAGCCGGCATCTGACGGTGTCAGATGTCTAACTTGATCAAATTCACGGAGTTGCGCAACCTCATACACGGTCTTCGGTAGACACTGCCTACACCCGAACAGGTTGAACTTCACTGGTCACGTCTTCCCACTAGAATTCGGTGGTCTAACATTGATCGATTCATGCTTTCAAAAATGTGTAACTTAACAATCTTCACAACCCCGTAATGCATTTAGGTTTTATGCTAACTGGCATCCATCAACGATGATGAATAACTTTGTGAGGACTGAATCTCACTCTCAAGGTAGTCTCATCCTTCTTTGAGAAGCGTCATACTTTTCAGCATTGCGGCTGTGTTTCTGGTAAGTCCCAAATAGCACTCAACCTAGGTCCGGAGCTTCGTGCTGATCGCCTCCAGCGATCTGGTAAGTATACATACGTATATATGACTGTATCGATAGATGTCAGTTTATTCGCTTTACAGGTACTGGATATTTTTCCATTCGCCAAATTTATTTATTTTAATGAAATGTTAGAGGTGAAAAACCAATGTTTATAGATAAACTATGTTAGATATAACCCATCAGATTACTCAAGATAATTAAATCTGAAAGGTGGTATATATAGAACAGTCTTATAATAGTCATTAACTATAAAAGTAACCAGTTACATAATTTATTATCTGAGTCAGAAGAATTGCCAACTAATTATATCTCATTCTTGTCTCGGTCAATCAGTTTTATCCAAGGGTATCAATGTGTAGATCAAATTCAACAATTAGCTTCGTTAGTATAAGGGTTATGGCCGATTACTGATGACAACTTATCGCGAAACCTGTAGGTCCTGGCTTCTATCTCTTTTGGCGACTTGTATACTCATAGCTGAAGAGTATAACCCTATTATGAAAAAGAAGTGTTCAATACTTCTTGGTTTCTGATGTCGTCCAACAGTAATACTTAGTTAGAAAAAGAACTGTAAAATACTAGCTTGATTTTTATTATGTAATTTACCAATTAAATTATATATTGATCTAAGCTTAAATCTAATGAAAGTGAATAGTTTGAAGACGGCAACATCTTTAATACGCACAACTTCTTTGTATATTTCTTCCTGTGATAAGAAACATTGGTTGTCAATTATTCATTTCAAGAATTCAGTCGAGACGAATATTTATTTCCTACTTTGAATTGTGATGATACTTAATGGGATGGTGAAGAAAACCTTAACTAAATCAAACTAATTGCTTTCATCAAAGTTGTATGTAACTACTTGTTGCACTATAAAATTTAATTCTGATTCATAAATGCTTCATTATCAATAAGAATGCTTTCAAAGTTCACACATCATTTAGCCCTGATATACTTATACGACGTATACGTATATGGCGTATACGCCATTCAGTGTCTATTTGAAGTTTCTTAGTAGCATTGAAACCATTGACTGAGCAGCTTTAAGGGTAAGCTATTTGACGAAATTTTAGAATTTGTACCGGTCATTTATCTTGGAATCCTTGGTTAAACTAAAGACATTTTAGATAATGAGTTTAAACCGGAAAACAGAAAGATTTAGGCATACTGTGGTACTTATTACTTAGCTTCTGTTAAGCTGAGTTCGAATTAGTGAGCTAATTTTCTGATCATGTGAATTACTTCTAACTTTGTTTAGCTTTACGGTAATCAAACTTTTATTTGTTCTTATTTTTTTAGTAGGCATGCATATTAAATTTACATCTTTTTATGTGTTTGCTTCATTTAAACAAAAGCTTTCAAAGTGAGTATGTGCATCTCTTGTTCATTGTTATTACAAAGACTTTTTTAAAACATTAGGATCGAAATGTTCGTACTGATATCGATTCGAATATGAAATGAGAATCGTTTTTCGGAATTTTTTTCTCTTTCTGGTATTTGAATCTATTAATAATGGTGATGATTTTCATTTTATTAAATTAACACTACTCAATAGTCTAAAAGTGATAATCTCCCATGAATCTGAATTCCATTTTACAGATTGTTATCCCGCTACACCTTTAGAAATTTTAACATTCATTGCATAACACAATCGTTCAGCTTATTTCTTGATAATTTTTCATTATTCATTTTGAAATATGGACTAATAATTAAGTAAGAATTGGTAAACCAAGCTTTATCCTCCGAAAATCGTTAGAATCAGAAATATAAATAGATGTAAACGAGACCTTAAGTACCGTCCATTTTATGTATACGGATTAAGCCTCGAATACAATGGATAGTTTTCGTCAGCATTCGAAATAAATAGGACTCGTTTCAGTGTAGTTAGAACACCTTACATTGAACCCACCAACTTTCAAACATTCCTGTAAATATTGCCCTACCAGTAACCGAAGAAATCAGCGCGACAATCCGACAAATCAAGGGTATAAAAATAGTAGGGCAGGTAACATACCAGCTTAGATACTGAAAACAGACATTGCAGTAACTGTTAAGATGCTCCATGACCTCTTTTGAAAGATTTGTGAGTAGACTAAGAAGAAGAAACACCTCATCTAAACTTTGAGATCTAAAGAGTTATCACTGGGAAATCGAAACCAGGAAAATTTTCCAACAAAGTATTGTTGAACCGAGTTTAAGATTCCCTAGGCATCCGAGATTCTAGACTGGCAGACCGGATTTCGTAAGGATTGGTCGCTTGCTAGGCAAACTGGATTATATATTGTTACTATCACATTGAACGGAACAATCAATTCGATACAACTTATCACTAAGCATCAACTTCATTTACTACGAGAAAACATTTGACAACGTGAACAGAATGACACTTTCGAGGCTTCTTCGATACTAATGTTTATCTGAAAAGATAGTCAACGTTATACGGAATTCTTATGATGGATTCCACTGCAAAATCCTGCATAGACGATAGCTCACAGACTTATTACAAGTAAAGACCGGTGTCAAATAAGGCTGCTTGCTCTCACTTTTTCTATTTATATTTTTGGTCAATCGGACTATGACAACGTCAACATCTCAGGAGAAGCACGGGATACAGCGGACAACTCGGATGCAGCTGGACAATTTGAACTTTGCAGACCATCTAGCTCGTATATCCCATACACAACAAATGCAGCAGAATATGAGAAGTCTAGCATCAGCCTCTGCAGCAGTAGGTCTCAACAAACACAAGGGGAAAAGCAAGATTATCCGAAACAATACAACACGCACCAACCGAATCAAAGTTGACAGAGAGAGAAGCTTACAAAGATTTTAAAACCTTTACGTACCTGGACAGCATCACTAATAAACATGATGGATCTAACGTAGATATGAAGACATATTGGCAAAGCAAGAACAGAATTTCTACAATTGATGAATATATGGAACCGAAAACAACAGTTGACCAACATCAAATTCACAATCTCCAATACAAATGTCAAGAGAGTTCTGCTGTATAGAACAGAATCTTGGCGAACCACGAAAGTCACCATCCAACAGATACAAGTGTTTATAAGAGGCTGTCTACGCAAGATATTCCAGATTCGTTTTCCAGACACTGTGGCAGAAAACAAGCCTGCTGCAGACGAAATCAGGAAGAAACGCTGGAAATCGATATGTGAATAGTTAAAAACCACCCAACTGACTCACACAGCTAGCCCTAATATTAAAATCCTCATGGTTTAAGGAAGAGAGGAAGATCAAAGAATTCAGGTGTAAAATGAAAATCAATGAATTTATTTCATGTAGCTCTCGCTCTCTCTGGCTGGCTGGTTTTTACTGGTTTGTTCAGTCAGTTCATGTTAGTTTCATTCTAAAAATAAACTTCATCATAATTATATAATTATATGTTTATTACATGTAAATATATATATATATATATATATATATATATATGTTTTATCAAATGACATTGTTTTGATCATATACATAAACTAAATGAACTGAAAATTTCTTTTAAAAATTGCTCCGGAAGTTTCTGTTCTTTTTTTCTTTGTTTAAATTTTGACACTGATATATATATATTTCCTCTTAACGGTTCTTTTATTTTTTTTCTATCTTTAAACCAAAGAAAAAAAATCGACTTAGTTATTTATGTTAACGAAAGAAATCACCGAAATTATCCGTCACATACAACTAGAATAGAATATTTATGCACATTTATGGGTTTTATTTTCATGATATGTTTTTCTTACTAATTTATATATATATATATATATATATATATATATATATATATATATACATAAACATCCTGTTTTTACTATAATTATACTGTTCATCGAAAAAAAAGTTGGACTTTCAAATATTTCATTAAATGTAAACTAGTTTTATCATGACCTGTGTAACAACAGACTAAGTGAAAAACAATAAAATGGAATACATATGCAAGTGTTACTTTACAATGTTCAAGTACATTGTAAGTTGAATGATTCGATGATATACATGATCTACTTCTATTAAATATGTCGATTAATATTTAAGGACATTTATGGAATTTTATTCAAAATAATAAAATTTTTATCAATCTGAATTAAATCAGTGTATGTATGATAAACATTGGAATAGAACAAGTTGAAGGATATTTTCCACTTGAATCATTGATCTGTTTTAATATCCATATTTTCGGGCAGAGATTTTGGAGGTTTGTGTTTTTACACATTTGTAATCATCAATCAATCATTATTGGATCACCATTAGAAACAGTGATTGATTGATGATTTCAAATGTGTAAAAACACAAACCTCTAAAAACTCTGCCCGAAAATATCGTAACAGTGTTCACTAGTGACTAGCTTCGTGAGGAAATTCTCGGAGTTCCAAGTTGAGAAGACGTGACCAACGGAGTTCAGTCCTGTCGAATGTAGGCAGTAACTACCAAAGGCAAATGGGTGAGGTCGCGCGAAATCCCTAGATCAATCAGAGTTAGACATTAATACTGTTAGGTGCCGTCTTAGTGGTCCGATGGTTAGGCGTTTGCGCACAATACCGAGAGTGCCGGGTCTGAATCCTGTGAGGTGCAGGAGTAGTGGATTCGCACCGCTGATGAGTCCCATACCAGGACGAAACGGACTTCCAGTGCTTCCAAGTTTATTCTAATGGTGGTCTAACATTGATTGATTGATGATTTCAAATATTCATATTGTTTAAGTAAATGTTTATATATTAGATGCTAACTAGAATTAAAATTTAGAACTTATGTTTCATTCTATTAAAGACTATGTAGGTTGATCATTCCATCCGGATAATGATCAACTTTGGGTTAAACCTAAATTTTTCATTGAATAAATCTTTTACGAGATGAAATACAATTTCTAAATTTCAATTAATACCTAATATTCGAAATTTTTATTGTTCACTTTTTACTAATTTATGCATATCCCTTCTAATTCTGGTTGTTTCACTGAAATACTATTTTGTAATTTTCACTAACGGAAGAAATAAATTTTCAAGTTCTCATCAATTTTATCAAAAAGAGGAAAATCAGAAAAACAAATAATTTTGTAACAGTTTAAAATCTTCACGCTATCCACTCCCATTCTCTTTTTCCAGATTCTCTAAATCACAGGTCGTTGTTTATGCTATTTTTATTAAACATATGTGCATTCAACGTTCTTGCCCGGTCGTCTATTCACCTCTTCGTTAGTCCTTCTCTTTTCCATTCTCTCCTGCCAATGTGCATGCTCCCCTCGCTTTGGTTAGATGCGAACAGTTACATTTTGACCATTTCAAGACCGATAACTTTTATGCAATAGCTAAAAAGATGAAATAAATCAATTTAAGTCCTAAGAATTTGTTACACTCTTGCTTTTTTTTCTCATGAATACAGAAATATTTAATGAAATATTGTGATATAACACCAAGAATTCAAAGGGTACTTAAACGACAATATGTCACAACCATTGATCACAAGTATATGTCTAAAGCCAAAGATTATATCATTCTGTGCTTATAAGTTTTTTAATTGTTAATAATTTTATAAATTAACTGGATATGCCAGATTTATTTGTGTGTACATGAAGAATAAAGCAAAAGCAATATTATTTCTGTTTGGATTAAGTTTAGTAGTCCCCAGGTTATGGTATCGTCGTTATAGTATTAGGTTGCTTGGCACTTATCATCGAATACAGTTTTATTAGAATATCAACTCGCTACAAGTGAAGTCAAAGTTAAATCGTAAATATGTTCTTGTCACTCGATAGACTTTCAAATTATCATTTTTAAATTTGTGTTGTTCTTCTGAGATACCGAAAGACAAAATCGTAAGAAGAAATTTATGTTGTCTAGCAGTAGAATCCAGGACGCAAATTTCGTTCCATTCTGCGACTACATTTTCGGATTTATCTGCATCACAAAGTTGATGTTCAACCTGAGAACCAAACCCGCTACGGTTGGCTTCAAACGACATTGCGTTATCCACCTGGTGACTCAGTCCAGATAGCCACTGGTTTGTGCAATGGGATGAAAATTTATTCATTTGTATCGGTCAATTCTAGGGTTGAATAGTTACAATTTAGGACCAAACTAATGTTCCGGATTCCACTGCTAGGTAACATTCATTTCTGCTTGGCAATGCTTGTGACTTCATGGCAATTTCAAAGCAATCGTTACTTTATGAACATAAAGCAAAAGAGCCTGATCGATTGAAGTCCTAACTATAAATGGAACGATTCAAATCAATCAGACAAATGACTCAGAGATTTGATTTTGTATGAATGAAGAATATCGTAAATAGACGAAATATTTAATTCCTAATTTTCTATGTTAATCAGTTAGTGCAACTCACCCGAATCGAAATGTAAATAAATCTATTACTTAACAAATTATAGTATATTAAGTTTAAAAAGTCTGTGATTGAAAGAAAACCTAAATGACGTTTAATAAAAAATATATCTTAACCGTTACAAAAACCAGGTTTAGACACTTTCACATCAATAAAATGTTGAATAAGTATATTAATTATATAGGCACTTTAATAAATCAAGCAATGAGTGCAAAAAACTGTTGGGTTATTTTTCTTACCTATGGATAGAATTTTTCCTTGTTTCTATAGTGAAATCTCTGACAAATTTTAGTTTATCAAGTCAATTCCATGACATTCACATGTTGATTTTCATGCTGATTTAAATTTAACAATGTTACCTATTAAATGTTTCACAATTTTTATAAACTTGAACTTTCTTATATTTTCCTTATTGAAATCAATAGATATATTTCACTAATATGAATATAATTCACACCTACTAAACCAGCTTAACTAATGTTACGCTTGAACTGATAAATGATAACTTTTCACTATGACTGAGATGACTTGTATTCTTATTGATTTAAGGATACTGATTCCCTGTAAACCAGCAGCCAATCGAAACATAGACCAAAAAGTAAATAAGACATTTGTAATACCATTTTTTTCTATAATTCAAAACTAAAATGATAATTTACATTAAGCCGCTGAGCACAGAGCAATATAAATAGAAAATATCAACATGTATATATCTATACCATACTTACTTACTTACTTACGCCTGTTACCCCCAATCGAACAATTGGCCGTACGACCATGTGTCTCCAGTCATAGGTGGAAGAACACAAAACTGAGTGATATGTTCCTAATTAATAAATTAAACTACTCCAACGAAATAGCACACATTGTATACTCGAAAGTCATAGTGCTTTTTTAGTGTCGTACCTTCATGCCCGGAACTAGCTTAACAACAAGGTAAACATATAGTAGAGAGATTCGTAATATAATCCAGTGGAGAAAAATAAAAAAATGTGGTGAATAACTATAGGTAAGTGTAAAAATAATAAAGACACCAGTAAACTTTACCAATGAGGTTAGTTCGGAGAGTTTTTTTAATCGTTCCATAAATCTGCCTACAATACAATAAATGTAGATTTATGTTATTTTAAGAAGGTGCATCATGACCACTTGTATTCAAGGAGTTTTAGAATTTTGCGATTCCGATAAACTAATCCGCGTAGTAAAAAATTGCACTGCCAGTGTGTAGCACGATTGAATCTCTCTCATGAAAAGCACTGTGATAGGGCTATCAATGCTGAACTTTTTTGGAGGGTAGGAGATGAAAAATAGAGTGATGATGGTGCGCGAACACTGTTGTGGGGTGGGAACGCCTAGAGGTTAGTTAGCTTCCCTTGCAACATGGGTACAGTTGGTATGTACATAATATTGACGTTAATTTGGTTCGTAAATGGGAATAATTCTAAACCTTGCACACAACTAGTATTGCATGAATAAGATTTTTGGGTGATAAGAAAATGTTAAGTTTAAATCCTACATTTATTGTATGGGTAGCATGCATTTATGGAGATTAAACTCCTCGGAAGAGGAAATGTCTCAACGTAGCTAGGGTAGCTTAATATTACAGGAGGAATTTTGTGAAGTTGGTGTTTCTATTTTAATTATATACGTTTTAAATACTTGGATAAGTGCGTGTATGCTTTATTATGGTATGTTTTAAGGTCTACGTTGTTCTGTTTTGGGTGCTAAATTAAGGCTAAGGGAAGTTTCTCTGTGCTGTAAGGTTGCTAATAACTGGTGTCGTATTACATTTTGCTATTCGTTGAGTAGTTAATTATTAATTAGGAAACCATTCATCAGTTTTTTTTCTTCACCTATGACTGGAGAAAAACTGGTCGTACGGCCAATTGTTCGAGATTGGGGGTAACAGGCGTAAGTAAGTAAAGTAAGTATGGTAATAGATATAATACATGTTATATTTGTTCTATTTAGAGGGTTGTTATTGCTGTTATATTTCTTGTGCTCTTTGTGTTGGTGTAATGTATCGCTTAACTGTTAGGGAATTAGTATAATTTTACGTTTTTTGAATAGTTGGTGAGTTAAAAAAATGGTTTTTAACAAAATGGTCTTAGTTTTACTTTTGGTCTATGTTTCGCTTTGCTGCTGTTTACAGGGAATCAGTATCCTTAAATCAATAAGATACAATTCATCTCAGTCAAGTGAAAGTTTAGTCATGTTATCAGTCAAGCAGTATCATTAGTTAAGCTGGTTTTAGTAGGTGTGATTATATTCATATTACTGAAATATATCTATTGATGTTCAATAAAGGAAAATATAAGAAAGTTCAAAGTTTATAAAATTGTGAAACATTTAATAGGTAACTTGTTCAAATTTAAATGCAAGCATGAAATCAACATGTGAGATGTCATTGTGTGGGAAGTAATATGGCACAGGAAAAGAGATGGAGGGTTTAGTATTGTGAAAGGGTATCAAAATTATTCTATTGCACATTAAGAAAGACACACACTGTTACAGAAAGAATAATCCCCAAGGAGAGTACATCGTATAAGATTTTAGGTCATACTGTGCAGCCTAGTATATCTGTAATGAAAGGGGGGGTGCTATGGTTCACATGGTTAAATAATTAATAATGTGCGACTTACTAAGGAGTTAGGATTAGTATAACTTATTGCAAAGCAGAGACATCTTTTATATTAGTAGGAGGTATATGTAAATGAGTGTGCCATAAGTCAGTTCGCATTTAGGTTTTCTATAGGTATGAACGCGGTTATAATTGAATATCTTCAGATTGTTTTGATGTGTTATTAAATTAGCTCTGCATTGTATGTATGGGTTTTTTCATTTGTCCAATAGGGGGTCGTCCTGTTAGACATAGTATTTTAAGACTTGGGTAATAATAAGTGTGATAGGGTCATGTTTTGTATGTTTGGGTAAGTGGGATCACTTAAGATGTTAATATTTACATTTTCTTGAAGATCGGTGAGCAGATGAGGGGTATGTGCACTTGAGGACGAAATATGATTAACACATAGTAAAGTGATTAGGAATTAAAAAGAATAGTTGTGTTAAGTCTTGGTGGACTCACATGTTGATGCGCATTGTTTCTTCCATTCCTGATTGGTTCTAAAACAGGTGGGGGGTGGTTCAACACATGTTGGGAGTACGGAAGGAGTTGCAGTTGTTGACACAATCAAATCTCTGAAATTGGCCAAGAATCAAGGATCAGCGTGTGCTAGATTCTCAGATTTGAATCGTTGCCATTTATGAGGTTAGGGACGTCAATCGATCAGGCTCTATTTTGCTTTAGGTTCATAAAGTACAACGGATATGTGCTTTGATAATTGCCATGAAGTCACACAGCATTGCTAAGCAGAAATAGAAATGTGTACCTAGCAGTGGACATCCGGAACATTAGTTTGAGTCCGACCAATTGTAAACTTAAAATTCAACCCTAGACTTGACGCGATGACCATGATCAATCATTTTCATCCCATTGCACAAAACCAGTATGTGGTGCTACTCGTGTGGTAGCAGCAGATAGTATAAGTTTACCGATCACTAGGGTGGAGGGTGTTAACGCAATGGTCGTTTGAAGCCAACCGTAGCGGGTCTTGGTATCTCAGTGAAGGAAGAGGTACTTGACACCTATACATATGCTTCGTGTGATAGACGAGGTGAGGAGTGATCCGAACAATGTAGGGAGGTCCAGCAGAATGGAACGAAATTTGCGGTCCTGGATTCTAACTGCTAGACAACATAAATTTCTTCTTAACGATTTTGTCCTTTCGGTATATGCAGAAGAACAACACCAATTTAAAACGATGAATATTGACAAGTCTATCTGGAGTGAACAAGACATATTTAACGATTTAAAACTTTGACTTTCACTTGTCGTGGGGCAGAGTTGAATAATTCTAATATAATAACTGTAATTCGATGAATAAGTGCCGAAGGCAAACCTAATACTATAAATATAAAAAAGGAAAATCACAAAAGGACTGACCGATGTGCCCTAGGTATAGTAATCCCGCTATGGGGAACTACTAACTTAATCCAAACAGAAATAATATTGTCTTTTGCTTTATTCCTTCATAGTACACAGACAAATAAATCTGGGCATATCCAGTTAATTTATATAAATTTATTAACCATTAAAAAAACTTATAAGCACAGAATGATATAATCTTTGGCTTTTAGACATATACCTTGTGATCAATGGTTTGTGAACATTATTGGTCCGTTTTAAGTACCCTTTGTATTCTTGGTGTTTATAATCACAAATATTTTCATTAAATATTTTCTGTATTTCATGAAGACAAAAAAAGCAAGAGTGTAACAAATCTCTTAGGACTTAAAATTGATTTATTTCATCTTTGTGTAAGCTATTGCATAAAAGTTATCCGTCTTGAAATGGTCAAAATGTAACTGGTTCGGCATCTAACCTAAATGCGAGGGGAGCCTGCACACATTGCGGCAGGAGAGATGGAAAAGTAGAGGGACTAACGAAGGGTGAATGAGCGAGCGCTGGGCAGGTGCAAGAACGCTGAATGCACATATGTTTACATAAAGAATAAGCATAAACACATAACGACCTGTTGGGATTTGAAGAGAATCTGGAAAAAGAGAATGGGATGGATCGCGTGAAGCTTTTTAAACTGCTTACAAAATTATTTTGTTTTTCTGATTTTCCCTCTTTTTGATTAAAATTGATTGAGAAACTTGAAATACTTGATTTTCTTGGGCCGTTAGTGACAAATTTACAAAATAGATACATTTCAAGAATGATACATTAACAAACCAGGAAATTAGGATCTTGGAGATTAGAGTGACATAAATATTTAAAAAGAACATAATAAAGATGTATTTTACAAGAGAGAGGGGTGATATCTGTAGATTAAGAAACTTTCGAATATTAGGTGTTAATTGAAAGTTGTAGAAATTGGTATTCTCATCTCGGTAAAGATTTTAGTTCAATGAAAAATTTACAGGTTTTAACCCAAAGTTGATCATTTATCCGGATGGAATGATCAACCTACATATGTCTTTAATAGTATGAAACATAAGTTCTCTAAATTTTAATTCTAGATGTAGCATCTAATTATATAGGGGACATTTACTCTTAACACAATATGATATATTTGAAATCATCAATCAATCAATGTTAGACCGTCACAAAAAAATTTTAGGCATTTGGAGGAGTAAATGAAGTAGCGCTTGTGTGCAATAAGCACAGTGTAAGTGAGGTCCTGTTTCGGTCCCCTGGTATGATGGGGGCTACTCAGGGTGGCTAGGCGCGTACGGTTCCGAATGCGCGAGAACGCAAAGAACTAGCGTAGCCTAAAAGTGGCAGCAACTCTCACATGGATTTCAGACCCGGCCACTCCTCGGTATTGTGCGCCAACAGCCTAACCCCATCGTGACCATCATACGTCGCACCTAACCGTATTAAATGTCTTCACTCTGATTTGATCTAGGGGATTTCGCGAGCGAACCGATCCACCCATGTTGCACTTTGGTTAGTTACTAGACTGCCTACTTCGACAGGAGCTGAAACTCCGTTTGGTCACGCCTTCTCTAACTTGGAACTACCCGTCGAGAATTTTCCTCACGAAGCTAGTCACTAGTGACCACTGTGTACTGCGGATATTTTCCGGGCATAAAGTTTTTATAGGTTTTGGTGGTTTATTTACACATTGTGAAATCATCAATCAATCACTGTTTCTAATGTGATCCCAATAGAGGACTTGTATATTGATGGATTACCATTGTTAAAACCACAACCGTCCAAAAATCTCTGCCCGAAAATATGGATAATTTAAACAGATTCCAATGATTCCAAGTTGGAAAAATATCCTTCACCTTGTTCTTAAGGTTTCCAATGTTTTTATCATTACATACCACTGATTTCATTTCAGATTGATAATAAATTTTTATTATGTTTGAATAAAATTTCCAATAACATGTCCTTACAATATTAATCGAGCATATTTAATAAGACAGTAGATCATGTTTTTATATCATCGTCTGATCATTCGAACTTTACAATAGTACTTGAACATTGTAAAGTAACACTTTGCATATGTATGTCCATTTTAATTGTTATTTTCTACTTTATCGTCTGTTGTTACAGACAGGTCATGCAAAACTAAGTTTACATGTACATGGGAAATATTTTGAAAGTCCAACTTTTTTGGTTTCAGGGGGGGGGGGATGAACAGGTATAAATTTATAGTAAAAACAGAGATGTGTTAAGTGTATCTAATATATATATTATGTATCTAGTATAGTATACATATTATATTATCTATATGATAGATTAATAAAAAAACATATCATGACAAATAAAACCCATAAATGTGCATAAATATTCTATTCTAGTTGTATGTGACGGATAATTTCGGTGCTTTCTTTCGTTAACGATGAAATAACATAAGTCGATTCTTTTGAGTGCTTTGGTTTAAAATAGAAAAAAAATAAAAGACCGTTAAGAGGAAATATTATATATATCAGTGTCAAAATATTAAACAAAGAAAAAAAGAACAGAAGACTTCCGGATCATTTTAAGAAGAATTTTTTCAGTTCATTTAGTTTTAGATGTTATATGGATCAAACAAATGCATTTGAGTAAAACATATATATATATATATATCATATATATATATATATATATATAGGGAGTTATTTTACATGTAATAAACTTAATTATATAATTATGATGAAGTTTATTTTTTTTAGAATGAAACTAAACATGAACTGCCTGAACAAGCGCAGGTAAAAACAAACCAGCCAGCCAGAGAGAGCGAGAGCTACATGCAATAAATTTCATTGCGTTTTCGATTTTACACCATGAATTCTTTGATCTTCCTCTCATTCCTTAAACCATGATGGAATTTTAATATTAGGGCTATCTGTGGTGAGGTCCAGTTTGGGTGGTTTTTACCTTATTCACCGATATCGATTTCCGAGCGTTTCTCTTCCTATTTCGTCTGCACCAAGGCTTGTTTTTGCACACAAGTGTGTCTTGGAAAACGAATCTGGATATCTTGCTAGCAGCCTCAAACATTATAAAACACTGTATCTGCTGGATGGTTGCTTTTCGTGGTTCGCCAAGTTCTGTTTCTTACATACAGACAGAACTCTCTTGACATTTGTATTGGAGATTGTGATTTTGATGTTGGTCAACTGTTGGTTTTGCGTTTCAATATATTCATGCAATTAGTAGAAATGCTGTTCTGGAGCTTGTGCCAATATCCTTCATATCTACGTTAGATCCATCATGTTTATTAGTGATGCCTGTCCAGCGTACGTAAGGTTTTAAAAATCTTTGTAAAGCTTCTCGTCTCTGTCACTTTGAGTTTCGGGTTGGTGCGTGTTGTATTAGTTTCGGATAATCATTCTTTTCCCCTTGTGTTTGT